>CAMOHE010039347.1:0-24585 GCA_946598075.1 Artocarpus hirsutus
CAAACTAATCTCCACCACTTGCAAATCACAAAATTAAGAGTGCACAAAGAAAAAATAGAAGAAAAAGGAGGTGGTGAAGGACTTTGTCCAAGTGTTGGTTCAAGAAGAAGAAAAGAGAGGAGATAGAAGCCTTAAGATCAACCATCCAAGAATAGTCATCAAGGGTAAGTAATCTAAACTTTTCTTTAAATTTTTTTTAGGTTAAAGTTTATAATTTTATGAGCAATTGATGATTGGGTGAGAAAATATGTTGTAAGAATTATTTTATGTGATTAGTATGGTTAGTGGTTGTATGCGATGTAAAAAGTTACTATGGCATGTTAGAGTTATGTTTTGTGTAAGTTTTAGTTTGTAAAAAAATTTTCCACAAACTTTGGACATGAAAACGGAGGCCTTAGAATCAATTTTTAAAACTTTACCGAATATAGGACTTTTAGCTTTCATCGTTTTGAACAAAAATCTATGATTATGAAAAAACATAGTTTCGACTCTAAATAGGCCTACAGAGTAGTTTTTATGGACTGCCTAAACAGTCCCAAAAACTACCAAAAAAGCAGCCCAAAAACTGCCTAATGCAGTTTATTTAAGCTGCCTAAAATAGTTCCAGCAGTGCTAGAATTGTTTTGCCAATTTCGAACCATTTTGAGTTTGAATTTTATGTTTTACAAAACATGAGAGTTCTAGATTTCGATGAGCTGAACAACTTTTGTGAAGAACTTTTTTTCAAAATCTGCCTCGAAGATATAGTTCTTGGTAGTTTTCTAAAACAGTCCAAAAAAAAACTACATTTTTGTGCAGAAAACTCTTTTAACAATTCTAGTCGTTTCGAGGCTGAACTACAATTTTCATTGAACATAAAAGTTTAGATTGCAGCAGAATAAAGAACTTTGATGAAGAAATTTTTATGAAAATCTATTTCTAAATTGGACTTAAAATTTGATATACAAAAATAGTCAAAACTTTTTAATCGGCAAGCTTTCCAAGTTTTTAACCGGAAAACAATTTTTGTCAAAACAAAATGATAACTGGGACTTTAGAACAAACAATAAAATTATTAAAGCACACATTTAAAAACAAGTGACTTTCATGAAGAAAGAACTTTAAAAGAAAAACTGTATTAATAAGCGATTTCATATAAATCTTTCAAAATTACTCCACCGGTACCAATTTTTACAAACAAAGATCATGTGACTTTAAAATTTGATTTTTCACTAAACCAAGAAATTACAGTACTTTTGAAAGGTTATATAGGCCCAAGATTTAGTAGGTTAACGATTCCAGGTGTTATTTTATACACTGATTTTTATTTGAAATTCCAAGTTAAACAGATAAGAATTTCAAGAATGAACTTTAATCGTTTTCAATTGAACATTAAATTTGCAAGCATAAAAACTCGACATGATAGAGCTTTAATGCCATGATGTTAGGCATAGTTCCAATGCCTATTTCAATCTAAAATGTTGCTCGATACATCGCCTATCGATAAAATCTATAAGATGTTATAATGTCATTTTAGTGCTTATGGACTTAAAATAAATTGCAAGCCCATGAAACAAATTTAAAACAAGCCCAATTAGGACTTAAGATAAGAATCATGAATTTAAAAGTGACTAATGTAGTAGATTAATGTCTCATGGTTTAAATGATGATAGATAATTAATTAATTATTATGAAATTAATTAATTATCAATGTAGATATGAACATATGGCAATTAAGGAAAAGTTTTAATATTATGAGGATTTAGTAAAAATTAATTGTTATAATAGAAAATGGGGAAACTCATGACCAGTTGATAGAGGAATTCGCGATCTAACAAAATGATCAAATTCTTGTGGTTATGCTAAAGTTCAATAGCCTAAAATGGAAAATTCTTACACACTCTTAATGGGTGTTTATACAAATTTATTCAGTAGAGAAAGAGGAACTCAAAATTGATAGGTAGTCTACTTCATTGATACAGGTAAGTAGAAATCTCGCCGACATATGAATAGTTTAAAATAAAGGTTTTCAATATGTTACAAGCATGTTAAGCTTTAAGTATGATATGCCATGTCATATTTCATGTTCACTAAAAATAACTAGTGAAAGTTAAATGAAGAATTAACCAAGAGAGTCATACCAACCTCTCGACCCACGAGGAGCCTCCATGTTAAAGTAATCAATTATAATTGATTACGGTCTTGTTGGGACCTTGCAAACCCTAACATCCCGTTGATCGCGTGCAACCGGTACGACTACTTGGGCCTGATTAATAATAAAACAAGTTCATAATTGAGCATAATATGGTTCATGCATTTTAGTTAATAAATATGATTACACGTTGCTTTAAACATTTTACAAGTTACTATTCCTACTTGATGAGCGAAAGTTCATCCAAGAATATACATACTGTAGGTAAGCAACCTGTCAGTAAGGCCTAATGGATGGTGGCGAAGCGGCGAACAATCAGAGTGGGGATATGGGAAATGGATACTGCGCTTAGATTTCCTCTTATGTTTTGATGACTATGTTAATGACTATTTCGATATCTGTTTTAATGATGACTATTTTGATGACTATGACTCATGAGCCTTATATATAACTTTAAAACTTCGCTACTATATAAATAAATTTTGAAATTACCGCTATGTTACTAATTAGTTAGTTGAAAGAAAAAAAATGTATATATAAGTAAGTAAAAAAATATTTTGATAATAATAATATATATATATATAATGATAATTTTAAGATTGAACAAGTTAACTTTTAAAGGAAATAAAAAAAATGTTCTACAAAATTTAGAGATTTAATTAAAAGTATGTTTAAGAAGCGAAGTAGCGACCACGTAAGGAGGGTCGTTACAGTTGGTATCAAAGCTTGTATCCTACCATCCTACTCTACATCATTGCGCATCTGCTGAGCCACAATCCAAGTAAGTTAGAATTTATTTGTGCTATTAAGCTAAAATTTCTAATGTTAAATTTAATCTATTAATATTTTTAGAGTAGAAAATGGCTGAACTAGTTGATCCATGCCAAGTTGATGCCGATCGTAGAGCAGCAGTTGCCTTCCGAGATATAGTGCCCGGTACCTTCGCTGGGATCTACCGACCACACCTGTTGACTGAATAGATCAACAATTTAGAAGAGATATTTGCCCTATGTCATATAGAAGAGTGACTATGAGTCTCCTTAGCCATCACAAGATTAAGAGGCCCTACTTTAGACTGGTGGCTTGGATTGGGAACCAAGCACCAACGGCGAGACTGGAATGGATTCAAGGACCAAGTGAAAGCTGAATATGGGATAGTACCAAGAGGTATAGATCCAATACCCGAGAAGCCTAGGAATCCTTTTATATGGGATGACATGCACATAAGACGCTACGAGGCTTTGGCGAACATCTAGGATGCATATGAGGGAGAGTCTATGGCGCATTACTGCCGGAGGTTTAGGGACGTCATGTTGCCTAACATTCCACACATTATTCCGGCATCAGAGATTCAAGCCCTTGCTTGGAGAGGAGTAACCCTTGATGTATGAGAACGAGTACTATATCCTGGACAATATCAAAGCATCCAACACTTTCTGAGAGATATCGTGCAAGGAGAGCAGCAATAGTAGCAAGCAAATGTGGTAGCTACGTAACAAGGTCAGGTTGCAATTGAGGAACCTTCTTATGGTGATGATGATGAGCTCCCTGATTATGAGTATGTGCCAGGAGCACACAATGACGATAGTGCACAATGACGACAACGATGATGATGGTCCTGAGTATATACCTGGAGTATACCTCGATGGTCTTGACGATCAGCCCTTACCTGAGCATGTCATTAGAGCCAGTGATGATGAGTTTACCAAAGAAGAGGACCCCTCCAAAGATGAGTTTTTTGAAGATGACGAGTTCATGGAGGACGAGTCAGATGCCGAGTCAAGAATGTCATCCGATGGATAGGGATTTTTGCTGTCAGTTGCAATTTTGTACATGACCCCTTTTGTTACTTTATCTAGATGTACGGTGAAAAGTGGTAGCCACTCTCACTAGATGTTACCATGACTTTTGATGTATTATAAGAAGTGGTAGGCCATTCTCACTAGGGTGTATTTTGCCTTCGATGAATTAGGGAAGTGTTAGTCCACTCCCAACCAGTAATGATGTATATAAACTCTTATAAATATATGAATGAATATGCATGATACTACAGGAAGTGATTCACACTCCTGAAGGTTATGATTGATAGTTTATATGAAATCATGCAACAGGTATTATGATAAGATGTTTTAACATTGTTATAATGAGTAATGTTTCATGATGATATAAGTATGAATCTATCCACGTAAATATAGAAATTACATAATTTTATTCATTTACAATTGGACCATGGTTAGACCACGAGCTCAAGCAGCCCGACGGCCACAAGAAGATGACATGATGGCACAAATTGCCAAGATAAGGCAGCAACTACTGGCCCAATAACAAGAGATGAATGCGTTACAGGAACAATTAGCGCGACAAAACCTAGCACCTCTAGAAAGAGACCCTCTAGCAGCAGAAGGACATATCAACCAAGAGATTCCACTAGCCCCAAAAGATCCTTAAGACGTTGAAGAACTAGATAATCCAAAAATATTGCATAACCTGTTGGAACTTGAGTTAGTTAGAGGACAAGGATATCCGCAAATGGCAATCACATGATAGGACACGGTATGTGAGAAGTTTTGACGTTTGAAACCCTTAGAGTTTGATGGTTCCACCAACCTATAGAGGCAGATAATTGGCTCACCGATGTTCAGGTGGTGCTAAACTTTATGAGATTGAATGATCAAGAGAAGGTCCTATGTGCCTCTTGTGTGTTGAAGAAGGAAGTTTGTCATTGGTGGCAAAGTGTAGAATTGAGGAAAGATGTTAATCAGATGACTTGGCAAGATTTTGTCGACGAGTTCCATGGAATGTATTTCAACATGGACACCATGGCAGGCCAGGAGGATGAATTTAATAACTTTCATCAGGGTAATCTGCCAATAAAAGATGTTGTACAGAAGTTCAAACAACTAGCCCGACTTTGCCCTCACATGGTGAGCAGCGAGAGGGATGAAATAAGGAGGATGATGAAGATGTTTAGGTCTGATATTGCTCTGGTAGTCAAAACTGGGAGTGAACCCCCTAAGTCTATAGAGGATTGCATCCGTCGAGCAATCCGTGCTGATTATTGGGTAACCCACAACAGAGAAGAGAGAGCCAAGTTTTTAAAGGCCAAGAAAGAGGAGAAAGCCAAGGCAAAGCAAAATCCTAAATCTCACCAAAAGAATCAAGGCAATACCCACGGTCAAGGTAACAAGCAACATGGGCAGCAAAGTAATAACAAAAGGAAGGGCAACCCCAACCAGGGCGACCAAAAAGGCTAGCCATAGAAAAGAAACCACACTGGAAATGATAACAACAGCAACCCTACTTGTGCTAAGTGCGGAAAGAGACATTCAGGAGAATGTCGAGCAGGATCGAACTACATTTGTGGCAAGGAGGGACACTATGCTAAACAATGTTATTCAAACCCTCAGAATCAGTCAGGGCTGAATCAACAAAGAGCCCTAACAAGCCAACTACATGCAGTCTAGGCTAAGATTGAAGGACCATCAATCTCTCTAGAAAGACTAGAAGCTCCAAAACCACAAGCTCTCATTTATGCCTACACCAGAAATGATGTGGAAGTTGGAACCTCTATTGTGGTGACAGGTCAGCTTTCTGTAGCCAATCACAGTACATATGCTTTATTTGATTTTGGGGCAACACATTCATTTGTGTCAGCAAAATTTCCAATCATCTAGATAAGGGTGGTGAAAGAATTAATCAACCAATTACGATTGCTTTACCCTTGGGGGAAAGGTTGATGTCGAATTACTGGCTATGAAATGTATCGGTAATTATTTGTGAATGAGAACTATTCATAAACTTGATAATCATCGATATGGATGATTACGACATTATCTTAAGGTTAGACTTCTTGGGAAAATACAATGTAGTCATCAACTGTCGACGTCGTAAGGTCACATTCAAGCTTGCTGAGGAGGAAGAATTTAGCTACTCGGGCACACCACAGAAGCAGTCGATACCAATGATATCCGCTATGAAAGCAAGTAGATTATTGGCTAGTGGATGCCAAGGATACCTAGCCAACCTGGTAGATAAATCCAAGGAGAGTAAATCAGGACCAAAAGACATTCCAGTGGTTAGGAATTTCATAGAAGTATTTCGAAAAGAATTGCCAGGACTACCGCTAGAACAAGAGATTTCGTTTGAAATTGAATTAATGCCTAGATTAGCACCAATTTCTAAGGCTCCCTATCGAATGGCCCCAACGAAACTCAAAGAGCTTCAAGTGCAACTACAAGAGCTGCTAGACAAGGGTTTCATTCATCTAAGCTACTCACTATGGGGACCACCAGTCTTGTTTGTGAAAAAGAAAGATGGTACCTTGAGAATGTGCATCGACTATCGAGAGCTAAACAAAATCACGATCAAGAATAAATACCTACTACCACGGATCGACAATCTATTTGATCAACTAAAGGGAGCTGCCTATTTTTCAAAAATTGACCTATGTTCTGGATACCACCAGCTTCGAATTAAGGAAAGTGATGTGCCGAAGACAGCTTTTAGGACACGTTACAGACACTACGAGTTCCTTGTGATGCCATTTGGTTTGACCAACACCCCTGTAGCATTCATGGATTTGATGAACAAAGTGTTCAAGGATTACCTAGACAAGTTCATCATTGTTTTCATAGATGATATTCTGATCTACTCCAAGACGAAAGAAGAGCACGAGAATCATTTAAAGATTGCACTACAAATTTTGAAGGAGAATCAACTATATGCTAAATTCTCGAAGTGTGAATTCTGGTTAGAAAAAGTATAATTTTTGGGACATGTGGTATCCACGGAAGGAGTTGCTATAGATCTTGCAAAGATTGAAGCAGTGAATCAATGGCCGACCTTGAAAAGTGTGACAGAGATACACAGTTTTCTTAGTTTGGTAGGGTATTATCGACGGTTTGTTGAAAGATTTTTGAAACTAGCGACACGGCTTACAGCACTTACATGAAAAGGGAAGAAGTATGAATGGACTAATAAGTGCGAAGAAAGCTCCAGGGAGTTGAAAAGGAGACTCACGAGTGCTCCAGTGCTGACAATTCCTGATGTTGAAGAGGGAAATTTTGTAATTTACAGTGACGCTTCCAAACTTGGGTTAGGTGTTGTCCTTATGCAAGGAGAAAAGGTTGTCGCTTATGTTTCACGACAACTCAAAGATCATAAGAGAAACTACCCGATGCATGATTTAGAGCTCGTAGCAGTGGTTTTCGCATTAAAAATATGACAGCACTACTTGTACGGAGCAAAATGTGAAATCTACATGGACCACCAAAGTCTCTAGTATATCTTTACACAGAAGGAGTTGAACATGAGACAACAAAAATGGTTGGAGTTAATGAAGAATTACGACTACAAAATCCTTTACCATCCTGGGAAAGCAAACAAAGTGGCCGATGCACTGAGTCGAAAATCCGTAGTGACACTCATGGCAATCAATTCTCTATCCCCCCCTCCACAAAAAGATATCAACGACATTGGAATCGAGATGATTACAAGAAAATTGTCGGCCTTAATGCTCCAACCCACCATCCTTGAGCACATGAAAGGCAGTCAAGATGTGACGAACCTAGGGGAGACAGATCCACATCTCAAGGCATGGAGATCGAAAAACTCATTGGTGATTGTATGGCTTCTCAACTTGATGGAGCCAGCAATTGCCAAACCTCACATGTTTTTACCAACGGCGAAGGAGGTGTGGGATTCAATCTGGGAGATGTATTCTGATCTTGAATATCGTTCCCAAGTTTCTAAGATAAAGACAATTTAAAGCTTTGGCAAGCAAGGCAAGGAGATGGAGAAGTGACTGACTTCTACAATGAGATGGTGGCCTTGTGGCAAGAACTTGATCAATGTTACAATGATCAATGGGAAAACAACAATGACTATGCAAGATTCAAGAAGCAAGAGGAAAATGACCGTGTTTATATGTTATTGAAAGAAGGAATTGAAATAATCTAATATATATATGTGTGTGTGTGTGTGTATATATAGATAGATTTTTTTTATTTTTTATTTTTTTTTGTATATTTAGTGAGAGACAATTAGATAGAGAAATAAAAATTAATTTAACTAATTAACGTGTATTATTCATATAGACAAATAAAGAAACGAAGCACAAAACGATGATGAAATAACAAGGTGAAGAACCTGCTAGTGATACACTCCAAAACCTGAAGGCCAATAAAGCATAAAACCTCAAGTACAGAAAATAGTAAAATTATTAATGAAACAGAACAAGTTAAAGTACTAGATTGCATATCAAATTTGAAAATGACCAAATATCGATATCAGGAGTCGAAGCGTTTTCAGTGTGTGTGGTTTAACATTATTGTAGAAGACTCTTGGCCTTCCATGAGCAACAATAAATTAATGGAAGACTTATCAATTACTTTGGGCTTTGCACACTTCAATAAATTATGTTATCTGTATTCATAATAGGAGGTTTAAGGTTGAAACTCAAACACCATGTTACGCTATATTACTAATTTCCATAAATAATTTCTTCTTCTTCTTTTTTTAACTAAGAGCACACTAAAACAGCAATTATGATTATTATTGTTTTTGTTGTTGCTGCTGCTCTAAATAGCTTTCTTACCAATGTGTGTGTATATATATACATATCTTATACGCCAACATCTTTTAACAAAAAATTAATTATTATATATTAGGCAACCCATTCTTACCAATGTGTGTGTATATATATACATATCTTATACGCCAACATCTTTTAACAAAAAATTAATTATTATATATTAGGCAACCCATTCACGGACATAACACAATACGAACCCACCCATTTACTTTCAATAGTCTTACATTAAAAAGGAATGAGAATGTCTTCTCCCAAATCCTCTGTATAAGAGTCTATTTGTTTTGCTTTTGCTTCACATATTTGTGTTTGAAAGTCACTTAATGACTTCAATATAATTCTTCTTTTTTTTTCCTCTAATTTTGACTGTACAAATAGTTAAAGATTGGGAAAAAAAATACAATTTAAAATTTCTTATTATTAAACAGTGTGTTTTTTACACTAAAATTTTAAAGGCTTAAAGCCTAATAGGCTATTATTCTATTCGGCTTTAACAATTTTTTAATCAAAATTTGACTATATATATAATTTAAATTTAAAATTTTTAATTAATTGGGTCATAATCGTATCATATATAGGTTTTCATCGTGCCAATACGTCAGTAGAGATGTCAATTAGGCCATGCTACCTAACAAACACATGGACATGACATGAAAAATTTTAGGCATGGCATGACATGACAGGAGGTTATATTGAACCAGGCTAAGCATGGCATGGGATGGTGGGCCGTGAAAAATGAAGATTTGAGGTAATATTTCATGCTAAATCTGATTATATGTGTTTTTTCCTCTCTAAAACCAAATTTCTTCTTGTCTTTTCGTCATATTTATGGATTTGAGTCTAGGCTTGTGAAAAATGGTAAATTCAACTGTAGGTTTTGAGGTTTTAAACTTGAAATTGCCATGCATATTTAGTTATTTCATGATTTGTTTCAAGGGTTAGATTGCCTATGTTCTTGATTTAGTTTTTGTAAAAAAATTTTATTTTTAACATTTATATTTTTTTAGAAGATGAAATTTTGGGAAAAATGTTTCTTGGTGTTCATACATGATTTTCTAAAAGTTCTCAACAATTTTCTTGGTGTTTATGAATATAAAATTTTGCGAAAAATGTTTCTTGGTGTTTATGCATAATTTTCTAAGAGTTTTAAACATTTTTATTGCTTTTGAAATTCACTGTTTGAGGAATTTAAAAGAAAAAACTCAAATCAAGACGCAGAGGGGAGGAGCTAGTTGTGCCCAGCTCAGCTAGGAGGGTGGTCGACCGCCCCTTCAGAGGCCCGTCGTCCAGGGTGGCTGCCAATGGCTGCTACCAGCATCCTCCGAACTCCTCGTGCCTTCCTATTCGTGTCGATTTGGTTATCCATCATGTTGTGACTTATTTCTTGATATTTTGTGACTTGAAATTGTTCCAAAGATTATGTCTTTGTGTTCAAAAATATTGAGAATATAAAGTTTTCATTTATAGTTATTTTGAGCCAAGAGGCACACTGATAATTGAATTAATACAATGATATTTGATTAAGTGTTCTCCTTGACTTTAAATGCATTTTTTAAGTTTTTTCGAAAAAGAGCTAACATTAAATTCTTGATTGGAGCTAGCAATATTTGAATTTTAAATATTGAAGTAGGATAATTTTTATCCTTTAATTAGTAGCTTATTTTATAAATGATTTTGGCCAATCATTCAATTCTTAGATATTTTTTAAAATGATTTTGTTTTAATATTAAAGTTATTTTACACATCTAAATTGTGTCTTGATATTCTTTTCAATTCCCAAAACTTGTATCATGGTGTTTTATCAAGATTTTGACAAGTAAGTATATTATTGGTTTCGTTAAGATCTTGAGATTCTATTAAAGTAAGAATAATTCTTTTATTTATAACTATGAGTTTTAAACAATGTGATTTTAACAGATTATCCTACTAAGCATTTCACTCATGTTTTATTATTTTAAAAATCCCCCTTCCAAGTTTTGCAGAACCAGTTGGGTTTGGACTGAGTTTGATGATCATAGATTTTTGAGAAGAAATAGTATTTCTCTTCAAAAATTTTGTATGCCACGTGTATCGTATGACTTTTCTTGATGTCCATGTTAATCTCATATTATTATTATTATTATTATTTTAAATAATGATGTCAGTCTTGTTATATTATTTGTAATTTAATTAAATAACTTCTTTCATGGATAGAACTCCACGTAATGGTGATTACTATTGTCGATGTGATTTTGACCGAACATGTATTTTTATTTAATTATTTTATTTAAACCACCACGTTGTGGCCCCGCTCTATTGGTCGTGATAGTATCGTTCTCAAAAACTTGAGACACTCAACATAAAAGAAGATTAAAAGTCTCGTTGTTGTCCAAAATTGGCATATATATGTCTAATTAGTCAAAACAAACAAATATAATAGCCCATTGGAATCTTGATTAAGACATTCAAACATATTTATGTTTGAATGTCATTTGACTTCAATATAATTTTTTGTTTCTTGATTTTGACTCTACAAATAGTTAAAGAATGTAAAAAGAAAAAAGAAAAAAGAAAAAACGCAATTCAAAATTTCTTAATATTAAATTTAGTGTGTTTTTTACACTAAAAATTAAAGACTTAAGGCCTTACAGGCTCTTATTCTATTTGGCTTTAAGATTTTTTTTTCCAAAATTTGACTATATATGTAATTTAAATTTAAAATTTTTAGTTAATCGGGCTTTAATCATGTCATGTATTTGTTTTTATTATGTCTATCGTGTTAATATGTGACTAGAGATGTCAATTAGGCTGGGCTACCTAACAAACACGAGGGCATGACATGAAAAATTTTAGGCTTGGCACGACACGACATGATGTTATATTAAACCGGCTAAGCATGACATGGGATGGCAGGCTATGAAACATGAAGATTTGGGGTAATATTTCATGCTAAATTTGATTATATGTGTTTTTTTTCCTCTCTAAGACTAAATTTCTTCTTGTCTTTTCATCATATTTATGGATTTGAGTTTGGGCTTGTGAAAAATGGTAAATTCATTTGTAGGTTTTGAGGTTTTAAACTTGAATTATAGTGCTTTTTTTTTTTTATTTCATGATTTGTTTCAACAGTTAGATTGCCTATGTTCTTGATTTAGTTTTTTGTAACAAATTCTAATTTTTAACATTTAGATTGTGTTTTTGAATATGAAATTTTGGGAGAAATATTTCTTCGTGTTCATACATGATTTTCTAAGAGTTTTGAACAATTTTCTTGCATTAAAAATTGATTGAGCAAGGAATCTAAAAAAAAACTTAAGTCAGGACGCAAAAGGAAGGAGCTAGTTATGCCCAGCTCAGCCAGGAGGGTAGTTGACTGCCCCTTTGGAGGCCGATCGACCGAGGTGGCTGCCAATGGTGGTTGCCAACGTCCTCCGAGACTCTCGTGCCTTCCAATTTGTGTCAATTTGGTTATCCATCGTGTTGTGACTTATTTCTTGATATTTTGTGACTTGAAAATGTTCCAAAGATTATGTATTTGTGTTCAAAAATCTTGACAATATAAAGGCCCTGTTTGGTTTTGTTCTCAAAATTTTTGGAAATGTTTTCACACGTTTTTCGAGAAAAAAATTTTAAAAACTCTCAGATCATTCTCAAAAAATTCTCATTTTTTAAAACAAAAACATTTTTACCTATTTTAAAAATATTACTAAACAGCCCCAAAGTTTTCATTTATGGTTATTTTGAGTCAAAAGGCACATTGATAATTAAATTAATATAATGATATTTGATTGAGCATTATCTCTGACTTTCAATGCATTTGTAATTTTTTTTTTCTGAAAATGAGCTTATATTAAATTCTTATCAGAGTTAACAATATTTGAATTTCAAATATTGACGTAGGATAAGGGCTAGCGATTTGTGTTCACATGTCGTGTTTGTGTTAACATGATTACAGCACGACATGATTAGGCTGAACACAAACACGATACGTTTAATAAACGTGCTTAAAATGCAAAAACAAACACGAACCGCCTATGGCACATGTAACACAGCACAACACGATTTAACACAATTCTTAAATATGCCATGATGAGTTAACATGATAAAAACACGTATATGACATATTTATGACGTAGTAAACTGAAAATTAAAAAAAAAGAGCCAATAAAGAAAATTATCAAAGACACAATATCTAATTAATACTAACTTACTACAAAATATTTTAAATATTTTTATTTTTAAGTTTAAATGTGCTATAAACGAGTGGGTTGTGTCATGTCGTGTCAACACGTTTACAACTCGTTTAATTAAATATGTTAAAGTATGTTAAACATGCTAGTACAAATTCAGCCCGTTTATTTTCATGTTTTTCGTGCCAACCTATTTATGGCCTAATTAATAAACATGCAGTCCAAACCTATTTATCTCGTGTTGTTTTCGTATCTTGTCATCGTGTTGTATCCAAAATTGCTGGCCCTAAGGATATTTTCTATCTTTTCATTAGTAGCCCACTTTATAATGAGTTTGGCCAATCATTCAATTCTTAGATGATTTTTGAGAATGATTCTATTTTAATATTGAAGTTATTTTATCTAAATTGTATTTTGATGTTCTTTTCAATTCCCAAAACTTGTATGGTGGTGTTTTATCAAGTTTTTGACAAGTAAGTATTATTGGTTTCATCAAGATCTTGAGATTCTATCATAGTAAAAATAATTCTTTTATTTATAACTGTGAGTTTTAAACAATGTGATTTTAACAAATTATCCTACTAAACATTTCACTCACGTTTTATTATTTTAAAAATCCCCCTTCTAGGTTTTGCAGAACCAGTCGGATTTGGACTGAGTTCGATGATCATAGAGTTTTGAGTAGAAATGGTATCTCTTTAAAAATTTTGTATGCCACGTAACTGTACAACTTGTCCTGATGTCGATGTTGATCTCATAGTAGTTTTATTATTGTTTCAAATGATGATGTTAGTCTTGTCATATTATTTGTAATTTAATTAAATAACTTCCTTCATAGATAGGACTACACACGATGGTGATAACTATTGTCTATGTGATTTTGATTGAGCATGTATTTTCATTTAATTATTTTATTTAAACCACCACGTTGCGGCCCTGCTCTACTAGTCGTACACTCAACATAAGAAGATTAAAAGCCAAAACAAACAAATATAATAGTCCATTGGAATCTTCATTAAGACACTCATAACAAGCAAAAAAAAAAAAAACGATTAAATGTCACATAAATTGCATGAATTTGTCTTCATTGTCTTGAGACCCAAAAAAAAAAAAGCTAAGCGAACGAGATCACTTTGGATATAGGGAACATCAAGAATTTCAGCTTTCACAGAAAGTAATCACTTGTGACGAGTATTGGAATTAGCACAATAAAGTGGAGCACAAATAACACTAGAAAAGGTCTAAATGAAGCGACGACAAAGCAAAATTAGACAATAGACCTACCTATAAGGCATGCACAAAATATAAAATAGAAACTGACCCTAACAGAGAACTTTTTCGAGAAAGACATTTCAAGTTAACCAGCAAAAACCCATCCAGGCTAGCTACTAGTATAATGGTCAGCCTAGCAACGACTTAAGCTTGTCGATGGCAATCTTGACTTGTTGGTTCATCAACCGAGTCTTCTTTACAAAAAGATCCAGTTCATCAACAACCGCGCTTTTTTCAACTCAAGTTCACCAACTATCCATGTTTCTTTCACATTTTTTAGGAGCAATCCTATTTAGTCTTATGATATTATGACCCCGCTATTGGTAGAATGCAGGGAAGACGACCAGCTTGAGAAGGATTTTTATTGGCACTGGCTGTTGGAATTGTTGGTCCACAATGTTAACGGAGATGAAGAAGTACAGCAGCTATTTTACTTTTCTTTTTCTTTTTCTTTTTGGGAGATTTGGGTTAAATATTCCATTTTAAGGAAACAAAATATTTGATGGAAAGTTATGATGAAAAAACACTTATTTAAACTATTATGCACTATTAATGTATCCAGCCGTTTGATGTTAGAACAAAACTATGATGAAAACCGTCATCATCTAGGATCATTCATGTCAAATTATCAAGAATATTAATAAGATACAAAAGCTAACCTGAATCCATAGGTGAGATGTGATTCTAGAGTTTGTAGGTTAAGAATCTTCCAAGTCTAGTATGTAAATCCTCCTTCACAGAATGCTCTATAATTTCTTTGTAGATAGGGAACAGAAAAATAACGTACGCATTTACTTGGAGACCACAACCCCTTTGTATAATTGCTAAACCCTAGCAATTATCCTTAATTACCAATTTAGCCTATCATAAAATTAGTAATTACATTTTTTGGTCTCTACACATAGGAGGCCCATACTTAATGATGCATTAAAAGCCCAAAACCGAAATTGATCACCTTTAATTGGGCAACCTTATTGACAGCCTTTAATTCTCATTTATTTAATATATTAGCTTATATATTGGATTTATTTCCAATAATCTCCCACTTGGGCTATATATGAAACTTTATAAATGTGAATTATACTTTATGAGCTCATGAATTTTGCTATCAAAATCTTATACGTCTCAACAATCTTGTCCATTAACCATATCAATATAAGACCAAAGCGACATTTGTTACATATATCGTAACTAGACCCATCAATGATCACATGTACCAATACAACTAACGACAAGATTAAGCATGGATGTGTAGCATGGAAATTTCATGCAATGTGATCATAACATGCCTATTTCTAGCTGGTCCTCCTAAAAACCTTAGTAAGATCAAACCATACCAAAAATCTAAATGTGAATAAACTAAAAACTTTATTTCTGCAGGAAATAACCTTAAAATATCCATAAACTGAAATAAAATGAAAATGTCTATAACATAAGAGCATTTAAAATTACAAACTCCCACTAAAATTGAATATCCTGAAATGATATGACACCCATATGAGCAGTGTGCTCATGAAATATTTTGGGTGGCAATCCCTTAGTAAATGGATCCGTAATCATAGAGTTTGTATCGATGTGCTCCATAGATAACTGTCCACTCTGAGCTCTTTCTTTCACAACTAGGAACTTGATCTCTATATGTTTTGACTTCGTCGAGCTCCTGTTGTTGTTAGAATATAAAACTGCTGACTTATTTTCACAAAATAACTTGAGTGGTTTTTGAATACTGTCCACTATACGCAGCCTTGTGACAAAATTTTGCAGCCATATTCCATGATTGGACACCTCATAACATGCTATGAACTCTGCCGCTATAGTAGAAGATGCTACAAGAGACTGTTTAGCACTCTTCCAAGAAACAGAACCTCTAGCTAAAAGGTAGACATAGCCTGACGTAGATTTCATACTCTCTTGGCATCCTGCATAATCGGAGTCAATATACCCAATGATCTCAAGCTGTTTTGACCTCCGATACGTGAGCATATAGTCCTTTGTTCTTTACCTCAAGACTTGTTTGGCTGCTACCCAGTGATTCTTTCCAAGATTGCTTAAGTACCTGCCCAACATCCCTATAACGTATGCAATATATGGACGTGTACAAACCTGAGCATACATCAAACTCCCTACTGCTAATGCATAAGAAATCTTCTGCATTTTCTTAACCTCAAAATCATTCTTAGGGCACTGATTGAGACTAAACTTGTCTCCCTTAGCTATAGGAGTATCACCTGATTTACAATCCTGCATGCCATATCTTTTGAGAACCTTTTCGATGTAGCCCTTTTGTGATAATCGTAGAATACCCCAAGAGCAATCCCAGTGTATCTATATACCCAGCACAAAAGAGGTGTCACCAAGATTCTTCATCTCAAATTTCTTTGATAATAAGCCTATATCGTTGCTAGCAAGGAAAATGTCATCGACAAATAAAACCAGGAAAATATACTTGCTCTTACTGAACTTGTGGTATATATACAATCATGAACTAAATTCATTTCAAAACCGAATGAGAAAATAACTTGATGAAATTTGTAATACCACTGACGAGAAACTTGCTTAAGCCCATAGATGGATTTCTTTAATTTGCAAACCATCTTCTTTGCTTCTTCCGACACAAAGTTTTTCAGTTGCACCATATAGATTGTTTCATCAATGTCGCCATTGAGAAACGCAGTCTTAACATTCATCTGATAAAGCTCAAGATCAAAATGTGCCACTAATGCCGTTATAATCTTGAAAGAGTCTTTTGAAGAAACTAGAGAGAAAGTCTCTTTATAGTTGATGACTTCTTTCTGTGCAAAGCCTTTAGCGACAAGACGAGCCTTATATCTTTCCACATTGCCTTTTGAATCCCTCTTGGTCGTAAATATCCACTTGCAACCAATAGGTTTTGCACCTTTAGGCAACAGGACAAGATCCCAAACATCATTGTCCTTCATAGACTTTATCTCTTCATTCATGGCATCAATCCACTCTTGAGATCTAGAACTTTTCATGGCTTGACGAAAGTTGATTGGATCATCTTCCACCGCACCAATGTCATACTCATGTTCTTAGAGAAATACAATGTAATCATCTAGCACCACACTTCTCCTTTCTCTAGTGGATCTCCTTAATGGCATAGGTTCTTAAGGTGGTAGAGTTTGTTCTTATAGAACAATTTCTGGAACAGGAGGTTCTCCGACATTGTCTTGATTTGGGTCTTCCTCTTGAACAATGTCAGGAATAGGAACCTAATCAATGTCAATAACAGCTGTGGGAATATCAACATATTCCTCTTCAAAGACAAAGTCCCTAACCATATCTCCCCCCATAAACTCGACATCCTCAAAGAACTGGACATTTCTTGTCTCAAAAATTGACTTAGTTATGGGATCATAAAACTTGTACCCTTGGATCTTTCAGAGTATCCAATGAAATAATAACTAACCGTCCTTAAGTCTAGTTTCTTTTCATTAGGCCTATAAGGCCTTACCTCAGCTGGACATCCCCAAACATGCAGATGCTTTAGACTAGGCTTCTTGCCCGTCCAAAGTTCGTAAGGGGTTTTGACAGTTGCCTTATTTGGAACCCTATTGAGGATATATACTGCAGTCTTAAGCGCTTCTCCCCAGAGTGATTCTAGTAAGGTAGAATGAGAAATCATACTCCTCACCATGTCCTTAAGCGTCCTATTTCGTCTTTCAACAACACCACTCATAGTGGGCGAACCCGGCATAATGTACTGTGGGACGATACTGCTTTCCTCTAGGAACTTAGCAAACGGTCCTAGATGTTGTTCACCTGAACTGTCATATCTACCATAGTATTCACCACCACGGTCAGATCTGACACTTTAGTTCCTTTTGCTAAGTTGGTTTTCAACTTCAACCTTAGAATTTTTTAACACATCTAGCGACTATGACTTTTTGTGAATGAGATATATGTAGCCATATCTGAAAAAATCATCTATGAACGTTATAAAATATTGTTGACCATTCCAAGAAGCCATAGGGAATGGCCCATAAATATATGTATGTATTAGTTCTAAGACGTCTAAAGTCCTGTTGGCTTCAGATATCCTTTTATTGGTTTGTTTCCCCTTAATACAGTTAACACATATATCAAAATCTGTAAAGTCCAAGGGATCAAAAATTTCGTCTGACACAAGTCTCTCTATTCTCCTTCTGGAGATACGACCCAATCTCTTGTGCCATAACGTAGCTAAATTCTCATTGGTTAATTTTCTCTTTTTACCTCGTGTACTTAATTGCAAGGATTCATTAAATGAAGCAATTGTATCAAGTAAATAAAGATTATCATAACCTGATAAAGAACCGGAACCAACTAATTTTGAGTCATGAAACAAACTAAATTTTCCATTTCCAAATGAACAAGAATAACCAAATTTGTCCAAAGCAAAAATAGAAATCAAATTTCGCCTAAAATACGGTACAATTAATGTTTCGTCAAGATCCAAATAAAATCCAGTCTTTAACAATACTCTAAATTTTCCTATTGTTTCAACTTCAACCTTCTTGCCATCGCCCACGTAGATGTATCTTTTACCATTATTTGACTTTCGGCATCTCAGGCATCCCTGTATAGAGACACTGATGTGAGTGGTTGCACCAAAATCCATCCACTAAGTGTGTTCAGGTACCGAAGTTAAATTAACCTCATAACAAACCAACTTAATAAGCATACCTTTTCTGGCATACCAAGCATGATAATTGTTGCAATGCTTCTTCTTATGTCCTGTAGCTCCACAAAAGAAACAACCCGTACCTTCTAAATCAACCGGTCTCTTTTGTTGTTTCTTTTGTAGTGCCATAACTACAGCTTCCTTATCCTTCTTCCTTTTCTTCCCTTTGTCCTTGGAAGTACTAGCCAAGTGAGCACTCTCTGTCTTTTCTTGCTTTAGCCTTTTCTCTTCTTGCACACAATGTGAGATGAGCTCATTAAGAGACCAAGTCTCGTTTTGGCAATTATAGCTCACCTTAAATTGACTGAATTGTGCAAGAAGAGATATAAAAACCAAATGCACTAGCAAGTCCTTAGAAAGGTCAAGCTTAAGTGCTCTCAACTTTGAAACAATATGAAACATCTCCATGATGTACTCCCTAATGTTCCCCTTACCTCTGTATCTCATTGAGATGAGATTTGCTAAAAGTGTACTAGTTTTAGCCTTTTCATTTTTGACAAATCTCTTCTCAATGTCCTCAAGGAACTCTTTGGCTGTCTTTATTGTTTCCAATATAGTGCCCCTAAATGCTTCTAGAATGGCCGTCTTCATGATCATCATACACATGCGATTCGACTTCTCCCACCTTTCCATGTCCCTCTTTTCATAAGAGGAACTCTTATCTATAAGAGGTGCAGGAGAAGGAACCCTTGACACAAGGTCGAGATCCATGACTATGAGAACTATTAGGAGGTTCTCTTGCGATGATTTGAAGTTGCTACCATTTAGCATAGGAATTGAATTGATGTTGGCGGTAATATTAGAGGCAGAACTAATAGCTAAAACAGAGAACAAAACAAACAAACCAAGCTTACATAAGAATCCATAACAACAATAAATCCAAATAAAGGTAACCCCATCTCAAGATATCGGGCACTCTATTAATATTTAGTTTTTGGACAAAAATATTAACTTGTAAGTGATATCTTGGTGTAGTAATCAAACACTGACAATAAGAACACGTCAAATAATAAATCTTCCTTTGGGCCGATTTATTATTCACATGTAAAACCAGATAATCATCACGTGTTTATTACCACAAGTGTACATACCTTTCTGTCAAATATTGCCTTCCTTTGGGCTGTCAATATACACATAAGTTGCATAGATACAACCGTTTATATTTCAAAAAAAAATTAATTTTCACAAAAGATGCCACTTTAGTGACATGTTGTTTCAATTAATTCATCTCAAAATATATAAAAAATACCAATATTTGAATTTAAAATTACACCAAAAATGACCAAAATTAAAAAATAAAAAATAAAAAAATAAAAAAAATTTTATCAAAGTCAACCTTGACTGGGGTTGGGACTGAACCGGGCCGGGAGGACCCTACTCGGATCCTAACCCAGCCCCCTTTTATTTTCACCTTTGTGTCATAAGCCTAGGCCCATGACATCCTCTTTTTTTTTTTTTAAATTTTGGGTCACTCAGCGATTGAACCCCTGGTGACTGTCCGGTCATGGGCCTAACCCCTTGTTTGGCTTCATAATGCAGTCACTGGCCCAACTGGCCCATGTATTCTCCCTTTTTTTAATATATATAAGATCTGGTAATCCAGGGGTTTAATCCGGTCATCACCGGTCACGGGCCCAACTTGGCCCGTGTAAAGATAGCCTAATTTGGTTTGGGCCGGAGCCCATATCCTCCCCAAAAGTAACCCTAGGCACTTTCTTCTCCTAGGCGGCAGGCTGCCGTAAACATGCACGACATCCAAAAATAAAATGGAAACTTATACAGGCATCATTGCCTGACAACAACAGCAAGGCTTAATGCATCTTTTGATGCCTGACAATGACTTGACAAGCTGAATGCGCTTTTCTTTACTGGATATATTAATTTTTTTATATAGCATTCCCTTTGTTTTTTTTTTCCTCCTTTTGGAGCAAGCCTGCCGTATTTATTTAACCAAAACATTATATATATATATATATATATATATATATCTGAACGAAAGAAGACGTATGCATATGGACGGACTTTTTTTTTTTAATTCTTTCTCTTTTCTTGTCAACTGTACCATCTCAATCAAACAGAGTCAAGAAAACTCATATATTCATATATATATATATATATATATATATATAAAATAATCCAACCGAAAACCACATATATACGTGCATAATAATTCAACTGACATCTATATACATATATTCACATATATGTGAACTGAATTTTATATATATATATATATATATATATACATATATATAGATATGAATACTGAATACTGAATTCTATAAAATATGAAACCAAAGTTTCAAACAATTATTCTCA
This sequence comes from Artocarpus hirsutus, assembly GCA_946598075.1. Taxonomy (NCBI): domain Eukaryota; kingdom Viridiplantae; phylum Streptophyta; class Magnoliopsida; order Rosales; family Moraceae; genus Artocarpus; species Artocarpus hirsutus. Next base: position 21,165 of record CAMOHE010039347.1, read on the forward strand.
AATTTAACAATTTTAAAAAACTATAAATTGTTAAATTTAAAAATTTTCTATAAGAATTACATATATAAAATTATTGATTCTCAATTATTTAACATGATGAGTCTCTAGATACCACTTGTTAGAATAAAACTATGATGAAAACCGTCATCACCTAATATCATTTATGTGAAATCATCAAAAATATTAATAAGATGCGTAAGCTAACCTGAATCCATAGGTGAGATGCGATTCTAGAGTTTGTAGGTTGAGGATCTTCCAAGTCTGGTACGTAAATCTTCCTTCACAAAATGCTCTGTAATTTCTCTGTAGATGAGAAATAGAAAAATAACGTACAGACTGACTTGGAGACCACAACCCCTTTATAATTGTTAAACCCTAGCAATTATCTTTAATTACTAATTTAGCCCATCATAAAATTAGTAATTAAATTTTTTTTGTCTCTATACATAAAAGGTCCATACTTGATAATGCATTAAAAGCCCAAATCTTAAGTTGATCACTTTTAATTGAACAACCTTATTAATAGCCTTTAACTCACATTTATTTAATATATTAACCCATATATTAAATTTATTTTCAACATTTGATTCTATCGTGCAGCTCAAAAGTGGGCACTGTCAATTGCGTGTCTCGATTGGACAATACACATTTTCTCCTATTATTTTTAGCTTTTTAAAATAGCTTAAAAATGCATTAGTTTTTTTTGTAAGGTGCTTTTGTAAACTTTTACCAAACACTAAAATTGCTTCGATTTTAATGCAAAATGCTTTCAAGAGCAATCTCAAATTAGGCCTTAGTTTTTTTTTTTTTTGCACATAAAAGAATATTTTTCCTAGTATACAATTGTTGACCTTCCCTTCAAGAAATCGTTAGACCTTGTTTTCAGAATTGAACATATATTTATTTTATAAAGCATTAATTAATTAGTACAGTGCATATGGAAGGATATTATACTGCATGAATGGAGAGTGCGTATGGAAATCAAACGCCCACGGCACCATGAATGGAAAGTTAAAAAAAAATTTTGTGAGAAGCTAAAAAAAAAAAAGAAGGGAAACTCAAAATTTTTTCTACCGACCATATTTATTTATTTTTTCATCCTTTATTCAGTTGATTGTATGACAAAAGAAAGAAAACAATGTCATATTGATACTAAGTTTTGAATTGTGCATGTATAAGGTTTATGCCCGGAAGGATATAATTACAATATTAGTTTGCAATTTATGGAATAAAGATGGGTACTTTATCCCAAATATTAATTTTTTAATGAGTGTCTACTCACAAATGAGAAAATAGCTTATCCAAGCCGTAGAAACATTATTATATTTTTATCTGCTAACATGTGTCAGACTAAACCTAAAAAATAATTGATTTATTAATAATTTCATTTAACTAAATCAATTAACTTTAGTAATCACTTATGTTGTAATCTTAATTTGAAGGGATCTATCAGTATATGTTTGTAACTTGTCTTTTTGTCACACCCCAGAGTACGGGAGGTAACGTGGAGGTTTAATTAAGTTAATTAAATAAAAATTTAGTTAAAAACAGAGTTTTAGAATTAGATTTATAAATAAAAATGGGATAATTTTAAAATCGTTCGAATAGAATAAATTAAAGAAATAAAATAAACCATCATAATAGTTAAGCAAATAAAAAGAACATTAAAAATATTTAAATATGAGGTGGAACATGTATGGGTCCCTGTAACACCCCGAAGTTAATTAAGTGTAATTAAAATGCTAAATGGTGAATTAATGTGCCATGATGAGTGTTTTGAACTTAATTTGATTATTTTGTGAAAATTAAGAACTTTGTGTTAATTCACTCTTTTATGATTTTTAATTATTCTAAATTGTTTTTAATTGTTAATTTAATTTTTAATGAAGCAATTTGATTTTAAAAACAGTGTATTGTTGCACACAGTTTTACACGACTGCTTTTTCTTTTTCTCTATTTATTTTCTCTCTCTCTCTCTCTCTTCCTCTCATTTTCTCACGCTCGTCTCTCTCTCCTCTCACTCTCACTCTCTCGGTTTCAGTCACTCTCTCTCTCAATCTCTCAAAATTTTTAAAACAAAATTTGTTTTCAAGCTTCGGGATTGTGGATTGAAGGCTCTGGAACGCGATTGAGCAACCACAAACTCGATTCAAGCTTCGATTCAAGGTTAGTTTTTAAAATTTTCAAACTTTTTTAATTTTTCAAATTTTCTTGGATTTTGAAATCTAAGAGTTTTTAAGCCTAGAAAAGCTTCAATCTAAGTTAGATGGACTTAGATTAGCTAGAATGCAAACTTTATTTTATCAAAAACGGATTGGAATTGAGATTTTTTATTTTTCCTCTATTTTCTCCATTTTCAGATTTTTGAGAAAATCTTGTTTAAAACTTGTTTTAATCCATTAAAAAGTGTTCTACTATGATTTCCTATAGTTTATGATGATTATCCATGCCTAGGAATTGAGAAAACAAGTTAGATTTGAAGATTTGAAATTCGGAATGCCGAGACCCGTGCGTGAAAATTTCTGGAATTTCTCAGATCGGCAGGCCGGATTCATCCGACCGGCGGGCCGAACCTGGAGATGTTCGGCCGACCGGACTTGGCTTTCTGGCAAGCCGAACTGTGTAGTTCGGCAGGCCGAACCAAGAAAACCGACAGGCCGACCGAGCAAGAAAAAATTTTGTGATTTTCACCCGTTTCAACTGTTTTGAATCCTGATTTAAATATCAACTTTATATAATGATTTTATAAACCTAAATGGCACACTTGGACATCATGAGATGATTTAGTATCATAGGATACCTCGGGTTAGATACTAATAGATTAAGTTATTATGCATTCAAGGATTGTGCATGGATTCGCGAAGCTAACATATAGCAGACCGGGATTACGGTGTGGGACACCGACACGGATATTGAGGTAGGACTTCTACCCCTCTTCTTTGGTAGCCCTATTTCCAAAATGATTTAAGCCAAAATGAATTTTTATTAAGTGTTTTCAACGATAGATTGGAAAATGATTCTATTTAAATATCTTTATAAGCAGTTGGTTGAGAAATGTTCATAATGAACCCCATAATGAATATAAATGATTATATCTGATAAAGAAGAGATTTTATAAATCAAAGAGATATATGCATAAATATATATATATTAGGGCATGATGCCATATCAGAGATCGGGTCGTGTAGTGAAAGACCTTGGGGGCAGGTCCCGAAACCCAACTGGGCCACTACGGTGGTGAATTACATATGGTTTGCCCGGGAAAGGAAAATTGTATTCTTTCTGGTTAACCTATCTAAATTATTTTGGTAAGATTATATTTTTATTAAATTCTCATTTAGTTATTTATTTGTTTAATTGTTCTAGCTCGTTTTCTGTATATTTATCTGGTTTATGAAATGAAACACCCGTTATTTTAAAG
>CAMOHE010039348.1:0-13512 GCA_946598075.1 Artocarpus hirsutus
CTTTATGTCTTGTGTTTTTAGTTGGAAATTGAAGTGAGAAAGGAGAGAATGAGAAACTAGAGAAGAGAGTGGTGATGGTTGAATATATAGGCATCAAATTAATTGAGGAGCGGGATAGAATTAAATGAGCATTAAAAGAAAATGTTATCATATCTCCCACGGAGACTTTTAGCAAATAATGTCAACATAATTGAGGAGACAAATGGGGTATGTCGTAGAAGAAGATGAATGAGGCATTAAAAAGGTAGTTGAGAAAACATATCGATGTCTCCCGGTAGTTGAGGTGAATTAATTCTATGTCTCCAAATGATAATGATGCTATTTAATTGAGCATTAATGTAGCGGGACCAGGTTGGTAGAAATAAGTGATAGGTAGATTTAAAATATTTACTACGGAGACTTAGTAAAAATGCTAAAGTGACATTTTATTCTTATGATTTTACAAAAAATCATACCCGTTAAAATAATAGGTGTTTCAAATCATATTTTAAAAACAACTTGTATAACATTTGCAAACACATTTGCAAACATATAAAATGCATTTGAAAATTATTTACTTTATACTGTAGGTGAGGTTTGAACTTACTTGGTTTTAGCTCTAACGTTCCTATCTTATTCCTTTTCCTTTCATTAGTCAGCTTCTGTGTCCTGATCAAACGATACCCTAATTTATTAGTTAACTTTTTTTTTATCAATCTACTCGATTGATAATGAAACTCAAACATTAACCGTTATTCCTTTTAACTTAACTTGATACCTTATCGGTTTATCATTCTCTTTACTTTGTACCTCATTGTTTTTAACTTTGTAACCCATCAAGTTATCTTACCTTTCATTTTAGTTAACTTTATAAACCATTGGTCTACCTTACTCCTAACTTTGTAACTCACTAGGTTACTTTTCCCTTTACTTAATTTTATAACCCATCGGGTTACTTTTCTTTTACTTGAATATCCCTTATTAAATCTCCCGTCTCACATAACAGTTTCATTACTTAACATATTACGAAACATTTTCCGTCCAAGAATGTTTTGCTAAATTGGAGTATTCAACTCCGCTTTAGCTGTTTCTTCGAAAATGATGATTTTACCCTTAACGGGTTTTTCGTCCATTTCGTAACTTTATAAAACTCATTGCTTAACTTTACCATTTTATTACTTACATATTGCAAAAAAATTCCCACTAAGGGGTATTTTCCAAGGTCAGGTGTTTCGAGTCCGTTTTGACATTTTTTCATAAAATGACCATTTTGCCCTTATCAGATCTTAGAAAACTTTCAGAACCTGTCAAAATAGAACTTTTATTTCTTTATATCCCATAATATTACGGAAAACAAACACAATGGTTTTTCTTTCAATTAAATCTATTTTGTCAAAACTTTGCAATTTTGACCTAAAACTTGAAGTTCTTTGCATTTTTGCCCTTAACGTTCGTTTATTTTATTTACTTGATTAACCTCTTATTCTTTAAAAAAAAAAACCCCTGTGGTTACTCACTGCCCACAGAAATGTAGAAACCTAATGTTCCTTGGTGAAATCCAGTTTTATACAATTTTACGGTTTTGGCTCAAAACACAAAAATCTTTACATTTTTGCCCCTAAACCAAAAACAACCATTTTATACAAAAACGTTTAGTTTTCACAAGGAATAAAACTTACAAAAGCAACATGGTTGAATTCTAAACATTTTGTAACGTTTCCATTTCATGAAATTTTGTGCTTAAACTTTTGTAAAATTCATAACTCCTCAACGCACAGGATTTCGACAATCCGTCTATATTGTTTTAACATTTTCGATGAATTCTACAACTTTTCTGTTTTAATTTTCCTCAAATTCTAACGTTACAGTAGACTGTTTGGTTGATTTTTAAATCTACCAAACTTTTGCAAAACTTTACAATTTAGTGCTTTTAGAATTTTACAAAATTTTGTTCACAAAAGTTGTTTCCCTCACTGTGTTGGTAGATCCTATGCCATTTTTGGGACATAAATTGGCCTCTAAGGCCCTTAAAATCCTATTCCTTTGAAACTAGTTAATCTTTACAAAGTTTAACAATTTTTCACTTTTAAACCTAAAAGCCTTACTTTCCTTCTTTCCATCGTCATCACCATCATCATAGAACATAAACCAATCGTGTCATAATGTCTATATTACATGCCATAGCTTAAACATTTCATCAAACACTTGGCATACATAATAAAACAAAATTTTGGCTTAATTAAAAAGACTAGGATTTTATCTAATCCAAGCAAAGTGCTTGTCCTTTCTTTGATCACTTGAAACCCTTTAAAGTTTCGTTGACATTAATTCATAACACAACCCATAAAAACCCCATCCAAAGTTTAAGAGAAATATCAAAATCTCTAAGAAAAAGCTTGAACTTTACCTTGAAAACTCTTCAATCTTCATCTCTTTCACTTAAACTTGCTTTAATATATGATTTGGGGGCTTGAAATTCATCAAAAATTTGATAAAGAATGCCTAGGGGGGACGGTTTTTGGAGGAAGGAAATGAACATTTTTGCTTCACTTTTCTTGGTTCTTATAACATGAAATAAATGATGAGTTCAACTTGATTTTTTTTTTTAAAAAAAAAAAAACTTTGATGGCTTACCATTATCATCATCACTTATCATCTTTTGTGATAAAAAGTTAGGGCAACTAGGCAATATGTAATTGGACCACCCAAGAGGGTTTGGTGGCAAATTTTCATTCATTTTGGTGTCCATGATGGGTCCTATAAAAACTTTTTATATAGTTCAAATTTATACTAACAATATTTTTTTATACTGTTGGTATTTTTTTTCATATAATTCATGAGATCCCATAACCTCCCATACTTATTTACATCCACCACTTTAATGAAATCCCTATATTGTTTAACTCCATACAGTCTATATTTATACCAACAGTATTTTTCTTATATTACTGGTACATTCTCTATACTATTATGAGCATACACAGTAATCCTTACTTATCCATATCCTCCAAACAATACTATTCATATACTGCTTTTACTTTAAACAGTTCAATTTCTGTACTGCTTAACCTTAGACGGTCCAATTCCTATATTGCATTACTTTTACAGTGTAATTTTCATACTACATAACTTTATCAGTGTACCTCCTTATAGTGCATTATTCTAATACTGTATAATTTTTCATATTATTATACAATACTTTTCCTTAAACTGTATTTTTGTCTTAACATTTGTTGCAACACATTTTGCAACAATTAAGCTTTTCAGGTTATTTTCATATCATTTTTTCTCGTATAAGACCATGGTATGATTTTTACCTTTAAAAATCCTATTTTTGCTTTTATGGACTTTATCATTAAAATTGGATTAAACAATAATCCTTGTAACAACTATTTTGCTTAACATAATCATTAAATTATTGCATTTTTAATGTACCAAAAATGCTCGGGTGTCACACACTATACGTTGAACAAAGCACAAGATACAAGAATATGAACTAAAAGAAAACTAGAACGTTTTTAGAACAAGATTTTGAAATAATTTCTGCAAAATTTTTATATATCCAAATTCAGATCCCCCTGATCTTCCCACCCTCTATTTATAGAAGCATTTTATGAGGTCGTGGGCTTCACTCTACTGAGAGAAGTAGATCCTCTAATGTTTGTAGCAGCCATGCCACTTCTGATAAGACGCAAATCTCGGATCATAAACTCTATGTTCCTCTTCATGATTTAGTGGATATCTTCTTATAAATGTCAAACTCGAATTTATTCCATCAATACCACCGAACCAAAAACTTCATGGCGAAGAACACGTGAATCCATCATAGTGAGCTAAGTAAAAACTCCAATCAAACCAAAGCTATCGAACCAATCAACCCTAACAACCATACCAACCACTAACTGACTAAAGCTACAGTGTCAGTCAAGATCGAACCGAACACTCTCCTTGGGCTCAATTCGCTACTATCGCAACTTAAGCATCCTACATTGGGCCTTTGCCTGATGATTTAGGCCCAACCAAATCAAACCTCAACAATAACTTAAAAACAAACAAATATAATCATACTGTTAGTGTGAAAATATATTCACGGGTTACATAAGGCCAAAGAACTTCAAACGTTTGAAAAGTGGGGGTGGGTGGCTAGAGTTTCTTCCCTTTTTTCCTTTTTTTTTTAATTATTCACTTATGTAGAAAACATCTTTTTCACTTTGTCCTGTATAGAAAAAGAAAGTTTAGGAGTTAAAATTTAATCGACAAAAAAGTTAGAAATGGAAGGAAAAGCAGGGGACGCTGACGAAGGCTTGTCGAGGGAAGAAAGCATAAGTGCGACAACTTGGGTTTCATAGCCCATACAGTTGGCACGGATCGAACAACTTTGTTGACCACCACCCTCGACAGTTTTTCTTCAACCAAGTCGGTTGATGTCACTTGATTATTTTAAATGAACGTATATTTAACGATGGAGTTATATTTACATGTTGTATTAATATAAACTGGTTAAAGTTTGGTAGTACAGATTTGTCTTGCTCTGACAACGATTTATCTTCATAGATAACACACTGGTGGTGCAAACCTGTCAGGGCCGCTTAAACACAACTTCAACCCTTGCATTTTAGAAAGCGTAGTGCAATATTATGCAATATGTGACTCACTTAATAATAGGATTTCTTTTTTGTTCACCAATTAATTTAGACCCCCAAAAAAAAATAATATGTGAAATCTTCCAAGTAGTATTGCATCTCAAAGTACATAATCATGAAAATCGTTTCCTCCTTTATAAATGTCAATGGCACCTAACGACCTCAAAAATTTTTGTTGGGCGTGAGGGGGTTAAATGAGGCAGATGGCTCTTTCCTCGCTACTTCGTTTTTGGTGCGAGACCCAAGTGACCAAATTGCCCTTCAACCATGATGTTATTGCAGCCTAGCCATACTCTTCTTCTTTTTTTTTTTTTTTGGTAATAAAGGGATTGAAACTCTGGACCCCAATATTAGAGGTTAGAAGTGGATTTGACATTACACTAATATACAAGCATTAGCCGTTTTTGTTCAAATATAATATTTTTATACAAACATGTTAAATAGCATCTATTTGGTAATTATGATTTAAACTTTTTTTTTATAGTTTCAATTATTTTTGTTATAATGTTTTTTTCTCACAAAATTAAAAAAAAAAAATCTAAATCATAAAAATCAGTTCAAACCGTTGTCTCAAATTAAGGCTTATAAAGTATGGGACTATCCCATGCAGGTTGCAGCTCCATGTAAAGCTTTATAACTTAACTCACGCGGTTCACTTTTCTTTAAAGGACGGTTCGAAGTTCTTTAAGAATTACCGAATACAATGTCCTTTAAATATCAATCTGTTTGTGGCTTACCCTACTGTGAACGATTTATTTCAATAAAATAATTACTAGAAATGAAACGTGGCACTTTTCTTGAGAGTGATAATTTACAACTGGATAAAAAACTATATAATATGTGAATCATCCTATTTTTCCTTTCAAAATAAACTATGCTATTTTTTTTTATTAACTTTTGATTGAATGTTGCCCATGTATATTTTTATAGTAACTTTACTTCGCAAAGCAGACGTGTAGTAATAACAATATTCCTGTAAAATCTTTTTCTTTGTCATCTGTTTATTATTATTATTATTTTTCTTAACTAGAACCGAGACCAAGCCAATAAGGCCTGGGGATTGCACCTCTCAGCCAAGTCAGCTCCTGTTAAAATTTTCTATCTAAATTTTACACAAAATATTTTTAAACATTTCATTTACAACCTTATCTTTGAGCTAAATTTTATTTTTTTGTCTAGTAAAAGTTTCTAATTTTGTATTTTATGTAGAAGTTGGAAAAAAATTTCATTCACACTCTTTTTTAATTACTTCTAATTATATCGTTTGTACAAATTATGAGATTTTTAGTATTTATTTCAAGATAAATTTAGTTCAAAATTTTGATTTCACTCAAGGCCAGGAAAACATATTTTTAGGCTTCTTGCCCAACTCGAACATTATACCTCTATGCCTATCTTATCATTTTTTATTCTTAAATTTTAAAGTGTTTGATAAACTGGTTGAAACTTAAAAATTTTGGTTTAAAAACTGTAGTATGTAAGAGCATTACACATTAACAATTTTTTACTTTTTATTGTAACTGTTGAGAGTTTTACAGACCAATTGGTTTTAATCCACTTGCCAAACAGTCATTTTGTTTTTTGTTTTTTATTTTTGTTTTGAAGACACCTTTAGTGTAGGTGGGGCGTTGGTAGTTTTTTATATTGAATGTAGATGCCAACCTACCCGAGTGTGTGCCGCCAGTTTGGTCACGCACTAATAGCCATCTTCCCCTTTGTATCCATTCACCACCTACTCAGATCAGCCTCTTGGTTTAATGTTGGTACCAAAAACGTAATATGAATAAATAGTTTTCCTTGAAATAGAAAAAAAAAAAACACGAGGGTCGTTAAACATATTTATTAAATGTTATAAGCTCTTGATCTTTTTTATTTTTTATATTTTATTATTATTATTTAAGGAAGGTCTTCCTCTTTCTTTCTAATTACATCTCTTGTTTCTTTTTGTCTGTTTGTCAAGTCTAAATAAAAATAATGCATGTGGAGCTAGATAAGGAAAAGGTAGAGGAAGATTTTAGAGATCGCATGACCATATGCACATATATAACGCACCCAAGTGACTTCTCCCTATGACTTTTCTTTTACTCTATATTCTTTATCTTTATATTTCTTGCAAGTTAAAACAATATTAGGAGTATAACCCCACAGAGAGATGTTATATTTAACGTTGACGTTATAGATGTAATTGTATATTAGGAGTATTGTTATACAACATGCAATTTAAATGTGATAATCAGTAGTAGTATGAAATGTCATGGGATTTGAGAAATAGTATAGAATCGACGAGAGTGTTTAGAAACTTAGTTCTGCCACGCTATAATTCTCACATGTTACAGTACAAAGTAAGAGTATGCTACAATGTAAAATTCTCACATATTATAGTGTTTAAGCATGTGTTTGGAATATTAATTAGAACTAACTACAGTATAAAGCTCTTAGCAGCTACAATAAAATACAAAAAGTTATTATAGTGCAAAGCTTTAAGATAATACAGTTTTTAAACTTAAAATTTTAGTTCTAATCAACTTGCCATATGGCTTATAAATTTCAACTTTAAGTTCTAACTCGGTTTCTAAACACTCTGCAAGTCTGATCTTTCATCTAATCTTTCAAAAGTGATAATTAAAAAAAAATGAAAAACATTTTGATCTTCAAGTAGTAAGCACAGAGCTATCTAATAATCAAGAAAAGAGAGAGAAGAAAAAGCTAATAAGTTATATAGTAAAAGAAAAATCCCCAGTAGTCTAGCTCCTAGTTAATAGAATTGAATAAAAAATTTAAATGAAAAGTCTTTTTTTTTTTTTAAGAGAAAACACTACTAAAAAAGTTTGAATTATTGTTGAACCTATGAAGCAAACAAAGCAATTGATTGTGTTGGTGTTTGCGTGTTCTATTTTGTTTGAATATTATTATTGAAATTTGGATAGAATTTAAAGACTAATTTCATAAAGGCGCGTTGATTTGCGTTATATTTCATGAGTTTTAGGACTATTTGGTACCTGAGTTGTGGTTTTTTTTTTTTTTGTTTTTTTGTTTTTTTTTTGAGGAATAGCTGAATTGTGTTTTGAAAACAAAACATGTGTAATTGCGTTTGCTTTGCTATCTGAAATCATAAAGTAAAGAACATATGTTTTGGTTCAGTTGTTTTTTAAAACTTTTTTCTTCTTTTCTTAAAATGTCAGGGAAAAAATAGAACACCTCTGTGACCTAAGTATTACATATGGATAATGTTTTAGGGATGTTCACAAATAAAAATGACATGTTTATAATATTTTAGAATTTTTATATCTAATAAAGGAAGGAGAGAAAACTAATCTCCAATCGCAAAAGGAAAGGGGATAGAGGCATCAAAGACAGCGATCTTTTTTCATTTATCATTTTTATGTTTTTAGGGAAAGTGTTTTACGAATTTTGTATCTTCTAAATAAAATTTGAGCTCACAAAAAAATTATTGAGCCTATGTATCAATATATTTTGCAATCATTTTGAAAATGGAATGATGGGAACAAATATAGTCTAAAAATCTTAATTCAAACGAGTCTTGTTGTAATGTAGGGTGACGTTCCATATGACAAGGCCCCGCCTCGTCTAATTTACCCTAATCCAGGCCCCAATTCGAATTAAGATATAGGGTCTCATTTACAATCTTAATTGGATTGGATTATAAAGTAAGGATTGGATATGATTAAATTAAATAGAATTATGTTAAAACTCATCTTATTTTTGGTACATTATCGCATTGGACTAATCTAAATATAATTATATTCAAAATTTGATTTATTAAACCAATTATCAAATCAAGAGTATAATTATTATTCTCAAGAAAACTTGAGTAGAACTAACTCCATCTTCAAAATCTTAAAAAATAATTAAAAATGAGTAAATCTAAGCCTTCTCCTAAAAAAATGAAATAAAATCAAAACCCATTTAAAAAAAGAAAAAAAAAACTTTGAATAGAGGAGGCCATGGATGGCCTACGTATAGATCTAGGTACAGTCAGTAATACGGGTTGCAACACGACAACGCGACACGAATTCGACACGAATTTTTGCGAGTTAGTGTCAGAAAATTTGACTACGGGTCATTTTAGTGTCGACCCGAAATTGACATGTCAAAAAACAGGTCAGGTTCGGGTCAACCCGTCTGACACGAAAATGACTCGTTTTTTGACCCGTATTTAATTAATTAAATTTTAAAAAATTAATATTATTTCATATATAATATAAGCCCTTAAAAGATCAAACCCTACCTCTCTTATCACTCATCTTCTTGTTGAAGTGGTATGAAACTCTTCTAATTTTATGTTTTTTTTAATATTATATATATTAATGTAGGCGGGTCATAAGCGGGTTGCGGGTCACAATCGGGTTACAGGTCAAAAACGGGTCGTGGGTCATATTTTTTGACACTGTGCATAAGAAACGGATTGACACGGGTCGTGTTTGTGTCAACCCGTATCAAAACGGGTCGTGTTCAGATTGAGAATTCTCAACCCGTTCGTGTCATAGATCATGTTAGTGTCGACCTTTTTTTTGTAAAAATTAACTCTAACCCGACACAAACCTGACCCGTCGACCCGTTTTGCCATCCCTAGATCTAGGCAAGAAAGAGACAGTTGAAGGGGGAAGGTTGTAATGACTCGCCGTGAGCAAGAGGAAAATTTGGTGAAGGATCTAGGCTCGGCGAGTGAAAGCTTGATAAAATCTGGTCTCCATCACAAGGGATGGGTGAAGCAGTGTCTATCACCATGATTTCTGGGAAGAGGAGGAATTCGACCGTTGTCGTGGAGAACAAGCTTGGTCACCGTCACGAGGGAAGTAGAGCTTGGTCACCATCATGGGGTAACTAGACCTCCTTCATTGTTGTGATCGCATAGATGAAAGTCACCGTCGACGTTGAACATCCTCACCGCTGCCGTCATTAAGGTCATCATCACCGTCGCTGGAGTTGGCTTGCTTCATGCCAACAATTTTGCATTGGTATGGTTTTGGAAAACGATTTTCACAAAATACAGCAGAAATGTTGTAATAGTACGATTGTATATAACAAAAAAAATTTCAAAACTTTTGTAAAAAGTTATAGATTATATTAATTTTTTGCATAAATAAATATACATAAATACTTAGCTTACTGGATTGAACGGAGGCGAACATAAATAAGTAGCTTGCAAATGATGTTCTTTTTAAGATGAAAGTACTATATTCCTCGCCTAGTCCTTGACATCGGTATATACGAATGGGTAGGTGTTGAATGAATATGGTTTCTTAAAAGATCACTCAATTAATTTAAGTCATTTATAAATCTCAACATACAAGAAGAATGATTTGCGGGATGAAGAACTCTTCTTCGCTCTCTTTGACTTTCTTACACACCTACTAGAAAGGAGAATTTAGTAGAGTACTCTCAGTCCTTCTAAGACTCACAAATGTCACTCTAATGAACAGACGAGGCTCTATTTATAGAGAATAAGTGAGTTAATTAATTATGGAAAGTCTTCTTATTTTAAATTGATATCAAATATTTAATTAAAATAAAAGACATAAGTTTCCTTTTCCTAACACTATGATAGGTGCCACAAACATAGAGATTCTCTGTGCATATAGAGCCATTCTCATAATAGTGTAGGTGAGAATACTCCTTCTTACCCATTCTTATTTGTCTCCATACTCAACTTTCATATTTGAATTAAAATCACATTTATTCAAAATTGAAAATATTATGTAAGCAAACTTTATAAACAAGATTTGAGGTGCACAAGAGACTTTTCCTTAATAGCATAGGTACCATACACAGTGGGACTCTCCTATTGTGTGCGCCACCCATACAATGGGACCCACCCACTACATGTCTTTCAAAATTAATTATTTATTTTATATATTAAATAATATAATTATTCAATAAATATAAATCAATTCATCATTAATTTTTTAAGTGATATTTAATTTAGAATTCCATAATTCTAAATTAATTACTTAAATCAATAATTCTACTATAATTTCAAGTTCCAATAAAAACCAATATATATATTAAACACTTTAATTAATATATTACTCTTTTATTAATTTCAATATAACTTTACTAAGTACTTATAATTGCACTTTTGAAATTGTAAATATTTAATTTATTCATTTTTTAGAGTTGTTTATTTGATATAGTCGTTTTATATTAGTCGATTCTTTATAAACAATTCATAATTAGAGATAGGTAATATCCCTTTTCCTCTTTAATTATTTATTTATCCTTGAGTGCCATTGATTTTTTAATGACTAACAAATTCATAAACTTAATCATGAATTGAGTGCTCTTATTATTTAAGCCTTAAATGAATACTTAAGAGAATTATTTATCTGCTTATTATTAGAGAATGAAAGAATTCCGTCTTGTAATATTAACATTCTCCGCTATTTACTTCATCATGCCTTCAGAATACAAGGAATAAGATTTGATTCTTAAATCTATACGGAGTAAATCAAAAGATATAAATCCATAAATAGGAGTCTGTTAATAATTCAGGATTAAGATCATCTTATATATGACTATCTGTCGATGAAATTAAAACTTGCTCTATTTAACAAAAAATATTAGCTATTCATATCTCATCATGTTTTGTTCTTACATAATCTCATTATGTATAATATACACATTTAATTACTTAATAAATTAACGATTCGGATAATACTGTTCCATTTTTAATTAAAATGATCTACATTGGTAACGATCAATTAAAGATTATATATTTTAATCGAATAATTAATTATATCTTACTGACAATTTTAATTATCATCTTTAAATATTATCCTATTGTATATAACACTTATATATAATATTTAAAGTTACATGGATAATTATGAAATTTTAATGATATTCATAAAGTATTCAAAAATACATGCATGCGAACATAATGATTAATGAATAAATTCACTTTGTTTATTTATAAATATGTCAATTACAAAAACATTATATGCTTTATAAGCATTTATTTAACAGTTAGAAAGGTGAGAGTTTGGGGAAAAAAATTTAATCCCAGACTTAAGATTATTAATCCCACATCCATGGGGAGGGGTAGTTATCCACATTTGTGGGGTTATTCGTCTAGTCAACGGACTCTGTTTCCAATCAACAATGAGCACTAAACAAGGTATTAAGATTATTTATCCTAATCCTAGTCTCAATCCTATGTAACAAATATGCGCTAAAGATGTGGATTGTAAAAAGACTTAATCATGTCTTACGAGGGAAAATATCTACTTTTCCTGTAAGTTGTACTTCACAAATCACAACTTCAAATATTTACCGACCAATGTCCTGGTTGACAAAAGTTTTTGCTTTTGGTTAATAGAACTAGGAGAAATCAAAATTGTGACTTTTTATACGACATTTTTAAAATGGAAATTCTTATGGTGGATAAAGTAATTTTATATTATAGGTGGAGCTAAGTATTTCAGATGGCGGATTAGGACTTTAACGGTTTAAAATACGACTGATCGCGTTAAAAATTTACAACAGGCAAAACAAAACTGCTTCTAATCACATATCAAAACATCAAAAAGTTTGTTCAAAGTTTAAATTATCTACGCTCCCCTGAAGAAGCAAAACTACTTTTTTATCTTATAAATTGCCTTTTAAAATAGCTTAATATGGTCAAAATAGTTTTAAATTTTTCTAATAAGCATTTATTGAAAATTTGTTATTAATTTTAAATTTTGTAAGAAGACTTTTTTTGAACAGTCATATTTTATGGTTTTGGAACGCTTTTAATAACAATTTTTATTAGAAAGCCAAAAAAATAAAATCGAATAAGCTCTGCCAAAGGTTAATACTTAAAGAAATAAGATACTTTGGTATTTGCCTCGCCTCATTGACATCTCTAGACAATGTGGGTGACTCATTTTCATACTGGTACCAAGAACAATAAACCCATTAATTATAGTTAACCAAATTTTTTAAAACCAATAATTAACCGATTTAGGTTAGCACAAAATCATCAAATCAAAAAAGTTAGCACAAAATCAATTTGTTTTGAATACAGGAAAAATGTTTTTTTTTTTTTAATGGACTCGGCTATCTTTGTCAACTGCCGCTCGCGTGTTTCATTATTGAACAAACAGAGGGTTGCAGTTTAGCTATTTGACTCTTATATGATTCTAGATTTTTTTTTTTTTTTCGTATAAACTTATAGCCCTTTAGTACGTAAATTTAAAATTATTGTAGTTTAAATTATAAAGACGGTTTCAACCAACGTTTGATGGAGTAATAAATAAGACTAATTTAAACTATAGAGGTTGTTTTAAAACTGGCAAAACCTTTAAAATTTAAACTTTGTCTCTTTAAGTTCACACAGTTTGAACCATTTTTTACATTAAAAACCATTCTCATTTTTATTTATAAAAGTCATAGGTTTTTAAATACCAGTCCTCGTTTTAAACTTGATGTGATGTTTTATTCTTATTTTAAACTTTTACATTTCAAACGTCCGTTTAAAACTACTGTTTACACTACACATGTTAAAATTTACAATTCAAACTATTCTTTTAAATCACATTATTCTAAATCTACGCACCAATCAAACCATTAATGATTCCTAAACCACTCTCCCTGGCGTGTAATAATGGATGACAAAGCCAAAATTGTCTTTCAAACAGCAGTTTCCATTTTATCTGGAAATGTTCCTTCTATCTATAAAAATATTTATTTTGGCATGACTATAGTTTTAGGTAGAATTATATAATGTCCCATGATTGCAATGGAGCAGCTGGTGAAATTTTCATCTATTTATTAATTAGCTAATATATGTACACATATTTTTTAAAGAATAGAGTGTAGCTTTGGGTAATTGTAAAAGTAATTAAAAAAAAGGAATAAAAGGGCAATTGGCCGATTCAGCCCTTTA
>CAMOHE010039349.1:0-16209 GCA_946598075.1 Artocarpus hirsutus
AAAAACCGTCGTGAAAGGCCTTCCACGATGATTTTTACAAAAACCATCGTGGAAGGCCTTGCACCTTTCACGATGGTTTTTATAAAAACCGTCGTGGTAGCTTCCGCCACTACCATGACAGTTTTCGTCTTCGCAGGCGTAACTTGCCGCTTTTTTTTTTCCTTATCACGATGGTTTTTGAGAAACGGTAGTTAAATAAAGGTCGTATAATCTCAAATTTGTTGTAGTGAATATGGAAGTTTTAATGAAAGATATGTTCTATATGAACTTGTGCCAAGTGCACTACTATAATGTTGATGATTATGAATATGATATTACATTATGATTTTCATAAAATGTTTTTTGTTGTGAGAAAGGAAAGTGTACTTACTAAGCTTTTGCTTACATAGTTTTACATCATGTTGCAAACAAAGGTAAAAGAGTTATGAAATATGTGGAGGATAAGGATGCGTGTGTGAGCTAGGAATGATGGATTGGAAAAATGAAAAAAAGAACTTATTTCTTGAATAATAGTTTTATTTCTTTTATCATAATTTCTGAACTATGATGTATGGAGACTGGTTTTTAAACTACTTTTGTTTCACAACAAATCCGTCTGCCGACCCTTATTGGTCAAACCGCCGATGTTACCTTCAACCTGTCGATTTTCCTGTATCGGCCTACCAATTTGGATATTTTAAAATTCTGATTTTGCAAAGCCTTGGATGGCCTGCCAATGGTTGAAGTTTGGACTACCAGTCATGTTCAGCTTGCTAGTGTCTGCATTTTTTAAATTTAATTTAAATTATGGTTTCATTATTTTGATATTGGTAAACAATTTAATTATATATATAATCATTTTAAATATATATATGCATGAATCCTGGGATATATTTATTTTATTATTTATTATTTGAATAGTTATCTTAAAATAATGACAACAAGGGTTACGGTAACGATATCTGTGATGTTCGTAAGGGGGCGTTACAGGCTTCGGTATCAGAGCAAATTTTTGTTTTCAATTCACATCACCACACGTCAGTTCAAGTCCTCCAAGTAAGTATGTTTTAAGTTAAATTGATATGGATGTAAGTTTAATGATAAGTATAAGATTTAGTTTTAGAATGATAAATGCTCTAGTGCATAAGTTAGTAGTGAAATCCTGTCTCATCTCTAAAATTGGAAGTTTAATTCTAAGTTCATAATTCTTTTAGGAAATCAAAGATGAACAGCCATAGAAGCACTCAGACCTATGCTTAAGCCATCGTTGGAATTGACAATGCAGCCGATACAAGACTAATGACGATGATTGCTAATCTGCAAAGGCAACTTCAGGAAAAAAGAAGAAAGTTCAAGGAGCTTAGAGCCAATTCCAGAAGCAAGACCTATCTACCAGGAACCGCTAATGGTTAGATAGAAGCATATCAAGTCTATAGAGTTCGAAGGTTCTAAGGATCCCCTAGTCGCTCAAAGATGGTTGAAGACAATCGAGGCCACTTTGAAGCTCATGCATTTCACTAAAAATGTAAAGGTCCTTTGTGCCTCGTATTGCCTCACCATGGAAGCAAAAATTTGGTGGGATGGAAGCGAGTAGAGTAGAAATGTAAACGAGATGACATGGGCAAAATTTTTTCATGAATTCAACATATAGTTCTTCCATATGAACATCACTTAAAAACATTACAATGAATTCGAGAACCTGTGCCAAGGAGATATGTCAGTTACCGATGTGGTTGCCAAATTTGACTAGTTGGCATGTCTTTGTCCAAGAATGGTTAATGATGATGGTGAAAGGGTTAGGAGGTTGATTAGAGTTCTTCAACTAGAAATTGCAGCAATTGTTGATAGAGCGAGTCCACCCAGAAATCAAGAACAAGTTATTTTGAGGGCACAACGAGTTGAATTCCACTTGTCAAAGTTAAGAATAAACCAGCCTCAATCAAATCAACCAGCGAATAATGCAAACACTTAGTTTTAGCCCCAAAACAAAAACAACAACAACAACCAGAACTAGAAGAACAACAAAAGAAAGGGCAACTCCTAAACCAGCTGAGTTAAAGAAATAAGAAACATAGTGGTGGACTATATAACAAAAATAATAGGTAGATACAACCATGTAACAAATGTGGAAAAAAACATCTAGGTGAAAGCTGTTTGGGAACAAACCATTGTTTTATCTATGGACACGAGGGACACTTTGCCAAGAACTGGCCCAACCAGTCAAATGTTCAAGCTTAGCAAAGAGCTTCTCATGCTCAACTTCATTAGGTGCAAGCCACCTTAGAAGGACTGCTAATAAACCAAGGAAGACTTGAAGCCCCACCTACCAATGCCTGCATTTATGCAATGACGAAAGAACAAATGGCTGCTGAAGCCTTTAATGTTGTCACAGGTCAAGTTTCAAGCCTTTCTTTTAATGCACATTATTTATCAGATACGAGTGCCACGCACTCATTTGTATCCTCATATTTTGCTAAGAAGTTAGGAGTACATCTAGAGCCTATGAGATAGAGGTTCACAATGACACTAACCCTTCACGAAAGTGATGATGTCTACGCATTATTTGCGTACAGTTCCTTTGCATATTTTTGAAAGAAAACTCTTTGTCAATCTTACTATAATCGATATGTATGATTATGATATGATTCTTGAAATGGATTTCCTAAGTAAGTATAATGCTTCTATCAAGTGCCAAAAACAAAATTTTTCATCTAGAACGTGAAGAAAAATTCGTGTATGTGGGCGAGTCAAGAAACAAGCCAAACATGTTTCTGTCAGCCATGAAAGCAAGGAAGTTTTTAGTAAGTGGTTGTGTGGTTTATTTGGCAAACATTGTAGATAAAAGTCAAGAAGAAAAGGCAAAGATTGGAGATGTTGTGATGGTTTGAGAATTTCCAAAGGCATTTCGAAATAATCTATCAAGCTTACCCCTAGATAGAGAGATCAAATTTGAAATCAAGCTCGCTCTAAGCACTGACTCGATCTCCAAGGCACCATACAAAATGGTTCTAGCGGAATTGAAAAAATTACACTCTCAATTAAAGGAACTTCTTGATAAAGGTTTCATCCAACCTAGTCACTCACCATAGAGAGTGCCTGTTTTATTTGTAAAGAAAAAAGGTGGCTCCATAAGGCTCTACATCGACTATCAAGAGTTGAATAAAGTGATGATGAAGAATAAGTATTTGTAGCCTTGAATTGATTATTTGTTTGATCAACTAAAGGGTGCATATATGTTCTTAAAGATTGATTTACAGTTGAGATATCATCAGTTGAAGATAAAAGAAGGAGACATCCTTAAGACAACTTTTATATTGAGGTATGGCCACTACGAATTCGTGGTCATGCCTTTTGGTCTAACAAATGCACCTGCAGCTTTTATAGACTTAATGAATCCGATTCAAGGATTTCCTCAATAAATTTGTCATATCGTTTATCGATGATATTCTTGTTTACTCGAAGAGTTAGGAAGAGCACGCTGAGCATCTGAGGATTCGTTAGAGACCTTAAAGAGAAATAAGTTGTATGCAAAGTTCTCTAAGTATAAGTTTTGGCTTGATAGTGTATCTTTCTTGAGATATGTAGTATCGAAGGATGGAATAATTGTGGATCTTGCTAAAGTTGAAATTGTTCTTAACTAAAAAAAACTAAAGAATGCAAGTGAGATATGGAGCTTCTTGGGATTAATGGGTTATTACTAGAAGTTTGTGGAAGATTTCTCTAGGATAGTGACGCCTCTCATGAACTTAACTCACAAAGGAAAGAAGTTTGAATGGATAGATGCATGTGAGAAGAGCTTTTAAGAATTGAAGAAAAGGTTGACTACAGCTCTAGTCTTGGCTATTCCTAAAGGGAACGATGGATTTGTAATTTACAATGATGCTTTTAAGATGGGCCTTAGTGCAGTATTGATGCATAATAACAGAGTAATTGCTTGTGCATCAAGACAATTGAAAGATTACTAGAAAAATTATCCCACTCATGACCTCGAGTTTGCAACTATGTTTTATGCTAAACATTTGGAGGCATTACTTTTATGGAGTTCAATATAAGATCTTCATTGATCATCAAAGTTTAAAGTATTTCTTCACTCAAAAGGACCTGAATATAAGGCAATGGAGATGGTTAGAGTTGGTGAAGGATTATGCTTGTGAAATCCTTTATCATCTAGGAAAGGCTAATCGGGTGGCTGATGCACTGAGTAGGAAGACCATTGCAATATTGATGTCATTGCAAGCAATGTCTCAACCTTTGTGGAAAGAAATTCTAGACTTCAATTTGGAACTAATATCAAGATAGCTTCAGCACTGACTCTTGCTCCATCATTGTTTAATGAGATTTGAAGCAAACAAGACAAAGATGTGAGTCTTGTGAGAATCAAGCAAGAAAATGTGAAGAGTTTCATGTTGCTAGAGATGGAACTCTATATATCAAGAACCACCTATGTGCTCCCAATGTTGATGGTTTAAGGGAAAGGATATTAATAGAAATTCATGATACTCCTTACTTAATTAATCTAGATGCAACAAAGATGTATAATGATCTAAGGGATAGCTTTTGGCTATTTGGAATGAAGCGTGATGTTGCTAATTATGTAAAGAAATGTTTGACATGTCAGCAAGTCAAATCTAAACACCAAAGACTTGGCAATGATTTGCAGTCAATTCAGATACCGAAATGAAAATGGGAAGAAATTATGATGGATTTCATCACTAGTTTGCCCAGGACTATGAATGGATTTGATGCCATTTGGGTTATTGTCGACCAACTGATGAAGCTGGTGCATTTCATTCCCATTAAGGTCACTTACTCTATGGAGTGGTTAGCGATACTTTATGTCAAGGAAATAGTGTGACTTCAAAGTCTATCATCTCTGATCACGACGGCAGGTTCGTTTTCAAATTTTGGAAAAGTGTACAAACTGCGATGGGAACTAAGTTGCACATCAGTACAGCTTTTCATCCTCATACTGATGGCCAAATGGAGAGGGTGAATTTGATTTTAGAGGATATGCTTTAGGCCTATACCCTAGATTACAAGACCAGCTAGTGTAAAATGTTACCCTTAGCAGAATTTGCTTATAACAATAGCTGTCAGGCAATGATTGGTATGGCACCATATGAGACCTTATATAGGCAAAAATATAGGTCACCTATATGTTGGCATGAAGTTGGTGAAAAGAATATGATAGAAAGCGTTGATGGTGAAAAGACTAATTTTGTCAATGAGACTTTCGAGATGATAAAATTGATACAAAAGAGAATAGAGACCACACAGAGTCGATAGAAGTGCTATGTTGATAAAAGAAGAAGGCCCTTAGAATTTGTGATAGACGACTTTGTATTCTTAAAATTTGCACCAATGAAGGGAGTTATGAGGTTCGAAAAGAAAGGCAAGTTGAACCTGAGGTTCAGAGGACCTTATGAAATCATGAAGTAGATAGGAAAGTAGCTTATCGATTGAGTTTACCCTCAAAGATGTCGTCTATTCATGATTTCGTCCATGTTTCAATGCTTAAAAAGTATGTCTCAAATCCTACGCACGTGATCAAGTCATAGGTAATTGGAATACGAGAAGACCTAATTTATGAAGAAAATCCAGTTGAGATTTTATATTAGAGAACTAAAATCTTAAGGAATAAAGAGATTCCTTTGGTCAAGGTTTTATGGCAGAATCACTAAGTGGAAGAAGCTACGTGGGAATGTGAAGATGATATGAAAGCTAAATATCCACAATTGTTTTGAGTTTTGAGAACGAAACTCTTATAAGGTGGGGAGAATTGCAACACCTGCCATTTTTCATGTAATGGTTAATACTAGATATTTAAAGATGTTATGTAATTTCTTATGAAATAATATTACTGACCATTTATTTTGAGAATTATGACAGGTGATGGTCACATGAAATTAATGTCCTTAGAATGTCCACGTCATTTATAATGTCCCCATGATAAATATTTAATGTTTTGTTTGTGTATTGTTGAACGTGGTACTTTAGTAGGCCGAATTTTCTAATTTGACAGGCCAATTTGTTTTCCCAGAATGGTAGGCTGATGGATTTCATTGGCAAGCTGAATCTCACCACTTTGGTAAGCCGATCCTGAGTCATTTGTAGGCCGAAGGTTGCTGACAAGTAATCAGCAAAACATTTCTTTCAAAGGTGGCATTTATGATTATAAATTAATGGATTGTAATGTTTGACTAATTGGCCTATAATTATTCTTCCCTTATTCCATGTGGGGGGAAATAGTTGACTTTTTATGGCAATTGGATTTTATGATAAGGTTTCCTTTTTTGATAATTGAAATTAGGCAAATAGGGCAAACCATTAACTTTCCCAAATTTCTCTCTATCTCCCATGGATTCACTTCACAATTTTATAAAAAATTTTCTGCCAATAATGAAAGCCATCCTCCCTTATTTGATAATTTCTTTTCCTTTCACATATATTTCTCTCTCATAGAAAAGAAAAAAATTCTCTTAACTCCTCCCTTTTTCTTATGTTCTCTCTTTCTTTTCCTTCTCTTGGAAGAAAAATTAAGTCCTCTCTTAGGCAAATTCAAAGAAAAGTTAGAGAAGGTTCATATTGAGGTAAGAATTTATTTCAGTAATTGTATTTTCTCCATAATTTTGTCTTCTATAACTCTGTCTACAAATATCCAATTTCTATGAAATTTTAATATGACTTTTATGTATATGTTAAGTAATGTTCCTCTAACTTTCATCTCATTTGGAGTTTTTGATCCTAAGATATTGAATTTTCATTCTCTACCACTCATGATCAAATTATTGCTAATCGGTAAAATTTCACAAAAATGTAGTCTATGTTCATAGGGCAAACAAATCTTGATTCTTATGAAATTTTGTAAAAATATTCATGTATACGATAGGTTATAACCTAGAAAGTTTCATAGTGTTTTGATAGATAATTTATGAGTTATTAAACTTTCTTTAAGATAGGTCGTTAATGCTGTCAAACTTGTAAATTCTGGACTTCTTGTTTGTGTGACTTTTATTATGGCAAAATGAATTTGTTTGTCAACGAAATTTTTTATGATATTGTATTTATATGTTTATAAATTGTCATAAAAGTTTTAGGGTCAAAGTAGTTCTATTTTAATTTTTAAAAACTGTTAATCATAGGGTGTTCACTACCTTATGCATCTATAGTTAATTTTTACTCTTGAGTTCAAATGTATGTTTTGAATTGTTATGAATTTATTTGTAACTACATTTTGGATATGTTTTAGTCTTATGTGTCTATTATATGTAGTATTTTTATGAAATTATTTTACTCTATATATAATTTATTTTGTAGATGTTAGTTAGGGCTACTTATTGTTCTGTCTATGCTGGCATATTTTATGTTGTTGAATATGTGACTTATTTTAATTATGAAATGGAGTGTTTATGACTAAAGAAAAATTAGGGTAATTTATATATATGTTAACTTTGTCCCTACAAAATTTCATGCTTTAATTTTATATGATTTGTGAATTATTGAGTTTCAAATCCTTAATGGTCAAGCAAGTTTTACTATTGCAGTTTCACTTGAATGTCTTAAAAGTTGGTAAAATGTATGTCTATTTTGTTTTTTAGAATAGACAAGTATGAATGATGTACTATGGTATGGAATGATTTCCAGAAGATGAATATTAATTTTGTTTATATATGAATGAATGACATGAACACTTCAAGAGGTAAGCACATCGAGACCACGACAACATCATCTAAATTATAGTTTAGTAAGCAAGCTAGTCAAGTAAGTACATTCTCACCTACAACATGATGAAATTTATAAAAGTTTGAAAATTATGTTTATGATGATTTCTATGAGGATTTTATATAATGTTTTATCATGGAAGCTTTTGATATTATAAGAAGACTTAATGCATGTTTTGATGATGAGGTATGTCAAAATTTAAAAGTATATATATGTATATATGTGTCATCTAATTAAGTCTTGCATGCCCAATTTTATGTTTATGATGTTGTCCAAAAGTTAGACTTGTCATGTTTAGTTTGAGATTAGCTATACCTCTCCTATCATGATGGGGTACCTATGATGTGATAATGGTGCAACACTTAGGCCCCTAAATATAAAATGAATGAAGTTTTAATTTGGAAGTTTTAATGAAATATATGTTCTACATGAACATGTGCCAAGTGCACTACTATAATGATGATGATTATGAATATGATGTTACATTATGATTTTCATGAAATGTTTTATGTTGTGAGGTAGGAAAGTGTACTCACTAAGCTTTTGCTTACATAGTTTTATATCATGTTGCAGATAAAGGTAAAAGAGTTATGGAATAGGTGGATGACAAGGATGGTCATGTAAGCTAGGAATGATGGGTTGGAAAATGAAAGAATGCCACGAAAAGAACTTATTTCTTGAATAATGTTTTTATTTCTTTTATGATAATTTCCACACTATGATGTATGGAGACTTGTTTTTAATCTACTTTTGTTTTGCAATAAATCAGTCTACCGACCATTATTGGTCAGACTGTCGATTTTACTATTGGCCCGTCAATTACCCTGTATCAGCCTACTGATTTGTATGTTTTCAAACTTTGATTTTGTAAAGCCTTGGACAACCTGCCGATGGTTGAAGTTTGGACTACCAGTCATGTTTGACTTGTCAGTGTCTAAAGTTCGGCCTAACAAACCAGCAAAGCAGATTTGAATGTTTGTTTTAAATTTAATTTAAATTATGTTTTTATTATTTTCATATTGGACTGCTAGTCATGTTCGGCTTGTTGGGGTCTGAAGTTCAGCCTAACAAACCAGCAAAGCAGATTTGAATGTTTGTTTTAAATTTAATTTAAATTATGATTTTATTATTTTCATATTGATAAAGTATTTAATTATATATATAACTATTTTAAAAAAATACACATGAATCCTAGGATATGTTTATTTAATTATTTATTATTTGAATAGTTATCTCAAAATAATGATAACAAGGGTTAGGGTAACGATATCTGTGACGTCTGCAAGGGGACGTTATAGTTATGCTGCCAAATGCTTGTTAAAACTAACCATTGGGGTAGAATGACATATGAGGGTCCTGAAGAGCAAGCTAGGTTAAAACCAGTTATGTTATTGTTGGAAAAACAGTATACAGTGGAATTTCAAAATTTTTTATTAGAGTATTTTCCAAAACACAAGTTTAACATGTTATACGCATAAATTAATCAAATCTTACTAACCTTTGAATGCCGAAGAATTCCTATAATGCTTGAATAGAAGTAACGTTCTAGAATAGCCTCAACCAACTGGTCTTATTTGCTATTCTCTATCCACGATCGGAGTGAGTGTGGGCTTACACATATAGCTCTTCCTCAAGGGGACTCTCCTTCCAACCAATTGCGAGAACCCAAAGCTAGTGTTCGTGATTTGTAAACAAGAGCTCTCAAGGAGTTTCAAAATCTCACCAACAGAGCTTCACTCTTAATCTCTCAATTGATCTAAATAACTTATGAGGCTCACTCCCTATTTATAGAGTTTGGGTCTAGGGTCAGTCCTTATCAGATAAGGTCTCAAAAATTCAAATCAGAATCAAATTTTGATCAATATCGGATGAAATCCACGTGAAAACACGTGATTTTTTTATTGTGCATAGGCAGGCCAATCTGCCTAACTAGCAGGCCGAACTTGCCCCATCGACAGGCTAAACTTGAGGATCGACATGTTGAACTGTCAAAAAAAAATCTCAGCGAATCTTCTATTTTCCACCCAAGATTCTATAGAAAAAAAGCCTTAGTTTTACATCAAATAACCTAATAGAGAAGTTATCTAATTAAAACAACTTTATCTAGATAATCTCTGGGATAATAAATAGATTCCTAATAATTCTACAAGTTTATCTTGATTTAATTTATCTAAAATTAGATCAATTGATAAACAGACAAGAATTACCCAATCCTAATAATTCAACAAGTTTATCTTGAATTAATTTTGTCACAAAATTAATTCAAACGATAAATAGACATGAATTATTTGATTCTTTCACATTTCAACCAATTTAATAAATCTAACATAAGTCACTAATCATTGGAAAAGCACGCCGTATCGTTACAGAATTTTGTGAGCTAGCAAAACAGACTAAATGGACCAATATAGTTCAAGCTCCTGATAATTATGAAACTTAATATCCTAGATATACATTTTATAATTATCAACTCCAACGCTACTCTATTAAAAGTTTAGAGCTGCACCCTCAAACTCTATAGAATTACGAAGCCCGTATAGCTAAGTCTCCATGACATATCATAATGTATCGTATCCCTATAGGATTATCCATAATCGGCTAAAGGACAAGTTTTGTCTTACCTTCCCGATTATTTTTATTTTATGTTCTATTATATCACCAATGGAAAATTTACTATCTGAAGACAATATATCATTCGGTTACATCTATGTATCCAAATGGTTGAGCGCTCTAGTTTTTCAATTACAGAATAACGCATATAAAAAGATATTACTACTCCTAAAGAGGAGCTATGGATTCTATATCTATGAATAACAAGTCTACACTATCAAGAGTCATACCTCTAACATACCGGCATGCATACCACTATTAAAAATGTGGGTGTCACCCTTTGATACACCAAAAGATACAAGTCAAGACAATAGGCCCACTATTCATCTTAGGATTAAGATACAATACAAATGATTGTCTAAAGTGAATAGATTTGCCGAGATAGAATTATTAATCCAAATCAATTCACTTCATGTCCCGATCCAATACATCATCACCTATGATAACGTGCCAATGTTTCTATTCACGGAGTCCACCTCCAATGATCAAGACAAACCACTTCCCAATAGGGATATAGACAACATAACAATCTTTACATGAATAAAGCGCTCAACTTTATTCCCTCGATTGCAGATCTAATGATTTAGACTGTCACCTTAAGAATTGTGTCTTCTACATAATCTGTCCATCATATGCCTAATTCTTAAAAGTTTAGACCGACAGTCTCAGACTATTGTTTGCTTAACATACATTCAACAAATATGAATGTAAAGAGTACATGATTTGGTATATAAATAATAAATGAATTCTTTATTGATAAAAATGTCTCTAAAAACTTATTACATTTTTACTTCTTAGGGCATACATGTTTAACAATTATATGCTGATACCTCATATAGCACTATTGAATAGTTTTAAGGCCATTTTAAGGAATCGTTGAGGTTATATATCCCATAGGGTGCTCATTTGGGACACAACGAGAACGGGGTGCTCTTTTAGAGCACAATAGGCCCTTTTTTATGCCTATTTCTTTCTTTTTTTTCCTTCACTAACAACCCAAGATGTGAGTGAGAGAATTGGAAAGGCGAATACACATCTAAGACTTTGATTGGTTATGGAAAATTATGAGCTTGAAGAATTTACATACTATTTTGAGATTTTTTTTATTAGATTTTAGCAATGGCAACAACAGTAGTAGCAGTAGTAGTAGTAATAGTAGTAGTACTAATCTGAAAACCAAAAGATTAGTAACAGATTTTCTACTTAGCACTATGTGCTCACTCGTTGCTTTTCCTTTAAGGTTAGTTGATTTTTACCTGACGTCATGATTTGTTGTCAATACTACTCGCCATTTGACAAGTATACTTGCCTTATGATTATGATTCGTTGTTCGTGCATCGAAGCTGCATTGAATAAGTATTCTAAGTAGATAATTGATTATTTATAAACCTTGTTTTTTATTGTTATTTGAATTTTTATTGTTACTAAAGACACATGGCTGTATTTTCACTTATTCAATAAGTATTAATTCAATTTTGGAAAATTTAATTTAAATTTGTATTTGTATTTTATTTTTTGTTTTATTTGACTATTACAGACTCCGAAGTAACTTTGATTTATCTCTTGAATTTTTATTGGGCCCAACTATACTTTCACAAATATTTAGAATTGTTAAATTTCCAAAATATCTTTCAATTTAGTCACAACTTTGGTTTCGGATCTAGACATAAATAGCAGGAAATGTTGTTAATGTTACAAGATAGAATCTATTCCTTCATTAATGAGAGGAAGACAAATAATTCTCTTGAGTATTGATTCATCTTGAATAATATGAGCATGCTCACTTTGTGATTACATTCACTACTATAGACTATGGATTCCAAGATGGTTTTAAACAGTCATGGAAAAATTTCACATCGGTTAAAAAACTGTCATGAAAACAATAGTCATGATACAAAATCAAGTTTTCACAACGGTTTTTTACCGTCGTGGAATAGCAAAACTGACAAAAAAAAAGGAGTGGTGGGCTTCGTCTACCACGACTGTTTCTTAAAAATCCATCATGGAATGATAACCTTCCACGACGATTTTTCTAAAAACCATCATAGAATGATAAGCTTCCACGACGATTTTTAGAAAAACCATCGTGGAAGCTTTTTGCTTCCATGATGGTTTTCATGGAAACCGTCATGGAAGCTTTGTGCTTCCATGGCAGTTTTTCTCAAAACCATCGTGGAAGCACCATGACAGTTTTTTGGTAAACCATCGTGGAAGCCTTGAGCTGCCACTATAGTTTGTAACCATCATGGAAAATTGGCCAAGCCAAAAAAAAAAAATTCCAAAAATTTTTGATTTCCTACGAGATGGCCAGTCTTGTGTGTTATCCATTACAACAAATCCTTGATTGCGTACAAAAATTGATGTATATTGAAATTGCAAGGGATTTATAAGATCATTTACATTTTAGATATTTTGTGGAATTGTGAATCTATTATCTCTATCTATCTATCTAAAAATTACATACCTATTTACAAATTGTACCCACTCTAATCTAACTTCATGTATATCCATATGTATATAAAATTCTTTTCTTCCTAGGGCTTGTATACCACTTGTAATTATATCTTGTATAAAATGTAGAATAAAAAAACCACATTCTACGTTTCTTAGTTGTCTTGGACACTTAAGTTTGGAGTATAGCTTTCCATTTGGTCCGTTTGTGACACCGCTTCCCGCTTGAAGCTTCCAATCGTTAAGCGCCCTAAAAATGTGTTATGTCTAAATGAATTACTAGATGATACAATTTTGTGGGACTTCAAATAGTTAATTTTAAAAGATAATATTAATACTTACAATCTGGTGACTGATATGAAATAGTCACGTGGTGGGTGTCTGAGGGGATCAAACCAAAAAATTTGGTCCTCCCATGGCAAAAAAAGTGCCAACATCTAATGCTCTCCAACATTGTATGGCAGCAAGAATAATTTTTCCCTCGGTGCTTGAGCTAATAGGTGGAGGAGTGACATGGTGCATTCTCTATGATCACTCTATAGGTCTATTGCAACACTTGAAATAAGCGCCAAAGATATGAAGCCAAAATTTTGCGCCATGCCTTGAAGCTCAGAATATTCTACCGAAAAACTACAATAAAAGACAATATAGTTAATTATTTCAAAGCATTTTACAATTCTACATATATTTTGAAATTTATGAATTAAGGATGTAGTTATTACATAAGGTATACGAGGACACAGCTCGCCCTGATTTTATCAAAGTTGATGAAAGTAGTAAATGTCTTCATACCTTACATAGATAGGCAATTCATTTCCAGTGACATTTACTTGTATCAGGCACTAAATTTTCGACCCATAGTGCATGAATGAATGTGCTTATAGAGCCAACTGCATAAATTCTTGAGGTACTGAAGCAAAGTTATATGCTAGTAGAGGCTCATTCGCAACAGGTTGTTCTTGTTCTTGTTCTGCCTCAAGTTGTGATTTTCTTGCTTTTGTAGAGCTTTTCTTTTTTTGGCATTTCTTTCCCCATAGATCTTGTGAAACATGGCTAGGTGCTCGACTTGTCTTCAACAATGCGATGACTTCAACTAACCTCTTTAGCCATGCGACGAAGCTTCCAATGGTTTCACCCACAATTGTTACTTCAAGTGTTGGAACAGGCAATTTAGCTATTCTAACTCTAACGGTAGTGATGCTAACGTGCACATTTTCTTCCCCTAAACATCTTTCATGAACTGTATCAGTTGGAACACTCTTCATCCATGCCTTTCCAAGCACAACAAGTGCACACCCACCATTAATTTTATCCTCAACAAAGAGCCTGCATTATTGACCTTGTGCAGGCTCTTGACGAGGAGGTGACAATTGGACTTCTGGAACTTCTGGAGCTTTTGCTACGTACATTATTAGGAGGGTTACAACTAGCCATAAAGCTATTGCATTGTAAGATGCTATCATCTATCAACTTGGCATGTCTTTGGGAAATGAGCTCGGTCACAAGACCTCACATTTCTGCAATCTCCATCTGCATCTTTGACATTTGGGAATTCAATTTCGAAGTACCTAATTAGAGGTCAAAGTATTGAGACTGCTTTACATACTTCGATTGACCATGAACACATCTTGAATGTTCTAGTTTCCCTAGTGCCCTTATCAAAATGTCATCATTATCGATCGATTGGAAGCTCCCTTGTCTTTGTTGCATCGCGTATTCATCCTATAAAGCAACAACAAAACCATATTATTCTTAAGTTCCTTCAACAGGCATTAAATTACAAATTAATGGTTCGTGTTCAATAAACTTACAATCAAGTTTCCAATTTCTACTACTTTTAGATTTTTAAACTATTTATCAGGACCTTGATGTGATTTTACCCAAAACTCCTCCCGTGTTCGTAGCACGCTTGTCTTGGCTAACTGTGTTACACTATGTTAGTAACATATGAATGATAGAATAATTGATATATGTAATACGAGTAAGATATTAACGTACCGAGGATTGCTCGAGCTCTCTATATCCCAGTCGACCAACCATAAGCAGTATTCATTTTTTGTTCTTATTTTTCTTGCGTTTGATGATAACAGTTGGAATTTGGTCGATCGTCGATACTTTACAAAAGCTTCCTAATCATCATCGTTTATGGAGGGGTAGTAGTGTACTACCATAGGGGGCCATTTATATACATTTTCATTCTCCTCTGGAATGGAAAGGTATGGCTGTACCAAGGTAATGTAGAGGTTGGATCCAAACCACTTTGCTAATTTGCCACAAACCTTCAAAGCCCTTTTCGTATACCAATCCTCGACTGTGAAAGCCTCATAAATCTCTCTCCAAATCACATTTTTTACTTTATCCTGATCCTTAGACCTCCAATCCTTTGTTCATATAGGAACATGCTCTCGACTAAGGACTTTGATCCAACTGCTTAATTCATGGCCTAGTGCACCTTCTAGTTAATTGGCCTTTTGAATCAAATGTTACTTCAATTCGTAAACCTTTTCTCCTCATCAAATGAACATTGTTCATTAATATAGTCCTTCCCTCAAAGTCTACTTTTGGATTGAACTCGATTCACCTTTATGGCCTACTACGTTGGTTTCCCTTGCTATATTGCGATGAAGATAAATTGCACTCTTCATACTCATCCTCATGCTGGCCACTATCAACCTCGGGAGACATTGTACCAGTGCAAAGTAAGAAAAAACTAACAAACACATAGTAATATTAAAATACTATCTTACAGTCAAAAATTAACATATTCTAAATTGATATATTACACAATTACATATTAAAAATTACATATTATAAGTTGATATATTACACATATTCACATCTTCACATATTCATAAGTTTACAATTTCAATTACACAATTTCACATGTTCACAATATTCAAATATTTCACATCTTTACATATTCACAATTTTATAATTTCAATTACACAATTTCACATATTCACAATATTCACATATTTCACATCTTCACACATTCACAACTTTACAATGATATTACACAATTTCACATATTCACATCTTCACAAGTTCACAAGTTTACAATGACATTACACAATTTCACATTGGTGGGCCCGGGTGGGGGGTGTGTGGGACGACGGGCTGAAGGGGGGGTAGGGGGGCTGGGTGGGGGGAAGGGGGCTGATGCAAACCCACAAGGATCTAAGCCTTGAAAACCCACAAGCAATCTGATATTCAAACCCTAGAATACGCAATCCATATTTGATGAATTGATCCACTTGAAACCCTTGAACAACAATGGAACAAGAACCCAAAGTGTGTAGACGCCACAAGGAATGATCAGCCCCTTGATAAGTCGAGTTTTAGTTCTAATAGAACAAGAGAGGAGAGTTCTCTCATGAACACGCAAATGGTCCAATTTTATTCAAAAAACCTAATCTGATTACAATGAGTGGTTCGGCCAACATATAA
>CAMOHE010039350.1:0-22266 GCA_946598075.1 Artocarpus hirsutus
TTTTTTTTTTAAAGAAAAAAATCTGTAAGTATACAGAAGCTGCTGGAAGAAAATCGCTTGCCTACACATATTCAATCCCTGCAGATATAAAAAAAACTAAATGTAAGAGTGAAGCGCGATATATATAAGAGGAAGCTTAGAGCATCACATGATTACTTGCTTTCCCTTCTGATAAGATGATCATGATCATGTAGGTTCAGATCTTGGATCTTGAACAAGTTTACGTTTTAAATTTAGATTAGGAAATGTTCTGTCAGTATATATACTTCTCGTGAACTTTACTCTCTCTCTCTCTCTTCTTTTTTTTTTTTTTAAAAAAAAATGGGAAATGTGAAGAAAGGAACAGCTGATCAGTTTTCCTCCCTTACTTAGATCTGTATTTTTTTTTTATTAAAAAAGTAGATCAATAATTCCCTGAACGAAGAGGATTAAGTTTTTACGAGTTAATGAAAACATCAAGATAGCGCCTTAAATTTAGGATTCTTTTTTGATAAACTCCTTAAATGTAAAATTGGAAAGGACCATATGATGACGCATATATAGTGTTTTTTTTTTTTTTCCCAACAAATCAGATAACCTCAAAGGTAAAGATGGTTGCCTCAAAAAAAAAAAAAAAAGAAGGTAAAAGATGGCAAATTATATTTCCTAATTAAATCAACATTCAATATAAAAGTATTTAAAATATATTCTATTCTAAAATGGGTAAAATGGTAAATTTTCTACTAAGGGCCTATTTGGCATTTTGCATGTGCTTTGAGTAGCTTTTAAGTAAGTGTTTAAGACCATATTTTTAATAGAGCTTTAATGAGTGAAAATTGTTTCAAATTTTTTTAAAAGTTACAAAAATGTTATATTTAAGCTTAAAATGTATTATTACAAGTTTTAAAGTTGCTTTTTTAAGAAGCCACATTTTATGGCTTTGACATCAAGTACTTTTGGAAAGAAAAACACTTTTGATACATCGTCCAAACACTTCTAGAAACAACTTTAGACTTAAGAAGCCAAAAATAGCTTTTGTTAAGCCCTCCCAAATATATAAGCCATACTTTGATAGAAAGTACTTTTGGAGAGAAAAATGCTTTTGAGAATCATCTAAAAACTTTCATAAACAACTTTTTAACTTAGAAAACCAAAAGTAGCCAAGGAAAACATCGGAATCATACTGAGCTAACATCGTAATAAAATTTGTTTACTTTTAGCTGCTTTTGATGCCTTGAAGTGTAGCTAGATTTATTTAGTGAGACTTTCATTTTAAATAAAGTGGGGAAGTAGGTGCCTTTTTTTGTTATTTTTATTTTTTTTAATATTCCGAGTTTTTAACAAATTTGGATACATAAACAAAAACACTGTTTAAAAAAGGAAAAAAACTTTTAAAACTAGAACATGAAATTCTATAATTAATAATAATACAAACACAACCAAATGTTATAAACAGAACAAAATTAAAAAATGTAAGATTATTTCTCATTGTAAAACACTTTCTGCTAATGGTAGGATGACTTTTCCTTCTCTAGATTATTATTTATTTTTTCCTCAAAATATTATGATCTGCCAATTTTCTTAAGAACTCAAAGCAACAATTTCCACCTATTTTGATCCAGTATGCAATTGTTGATTTACGGTTCATTATTTTCTTTAGGGAAGTTTCATGATTTCAATTGGCTTTTGGTGCTCTACTTTTTTTTTTTCCTTTGATTTGATAATATCTGATGTATATTTTTGCATCTCCATCAGTATATGACTCATTTTCTTAAAAATTAATAGAAACATTTGGTGAGCAATAACTTGTTTCTTGAAATTATCTGGCAGTGTCTTCTCTGATAATCATAACACGCCAATTCAGATCAAAAATCTCGTTTCCTGCTTTTAGTAAGTCGTATTGCCAAAATCAAATGTCCAATTATGGCGTTACCATCAAGTGTGCCGATTCATGTAACGAGTACAACGGGGCTGAGTGCTACATTGAGGAAATGTACGTGATCAAGAAAAATAAATAATTAGTTCTCTCGGCATAATTCATAGTTATTTAGTCAGCCATCAAACTTGATTTCAAAGACATCTACTCTTGATTTAAAGGTTGCTAGCTACTTTTTTTTCAGCATGAACTAACTTTTAACAATCTATTGTTTGCCAGATC
Source organism: Artocarpus hirsutus (assembly GCA_946598075.1). Taxonomy (NCBI): domain Eukaryota; kingdom Viridiplantae; phylum Streptophyta; class Magnoliopsida; order Rosales; family Moraceae; genus Artocarpus; species Artocarpus hirsutus. The sequence continues at coordinate 2,138 of CAMOHE010039350.1, forward strand.
CTTGAGCACAATGGGGTTAATTGGAACTATAGATGCAGCAGTTGGCGATCTTCAAAATCTGAAGAAGCTGTAATTTCTTACCATTTCTTCCTTGTTAAATGTTTTATAGTTAATATTTCAGATGTGAATCATTGTCGTTTGAGCATTGCTGGGGGTTCCGCATGAGGTACGTAGCATCGCGGAGCCCCCAAAGCTTTTCTATTGAGTATTAGTGTGCCTCTTGTGATTTTTAATTTAGGTTTTAAATTATTTAGGTGTAGTGGTAGGTCCCCCACCCCACCCCACCCCACACTACAAAAAAAACTGCATTTCATGATATATTATTTACGATATGTAATTTTTAAATGTCGTTGAAAAGTACATACAATGACATCTCAAACAAATATGTTATTAATGACATTTGAAACAATAATTAACGACATCTATATGGATGTCATATTAAAGGTTTCCTTTTAACGACAATAATTTAGTGTTGTTAAATTATTTAATGACAAATAGGAGATGTCGTCAAAGCCTTGGAGATTCTACGATGCCCCTTGTAGACAACGTTGGTCAAGATGTCGTCTATAAGGGATGTTGTGGAATCTACACGGTTTTGACGACATCTCCTACTTGTCGTTAAATAATTTAATAATACTAAACTATTGTCATTAAAAAGAGACCTTTAATACGACATCTATATAGATGTCGTTAATTATTGTTTTAAATGTTATTAATGACATCATTGTTGGAGATGTCGTTATATGTATTTTTTAACGACATTTAAAAATTACATGTCGTAAATAATATGTCGTTAAATATAGTTTTTCTTGCAGTGTCACCCCACCCCACTTCGAAGAAGGTTTCTTGAGCCTTCTTAATTTGACAATAGGGTCAATGCCATTTGTTGTCTCTCCAGAAAATCTACACGTTAATATTGTCTCTATATCTTTTTGCCAGTTTTTGCCCCGATTTATCTTTTACTAATCAATCAAAGAGGACTCAAATCGTCTATCCAATTTTTGGTGTCTAATTAATTATATGACATGTAATTTTAAAAGTTTAAAATAGTGTTAAATTAAATTTTATATGTTTTCTATTAAATAACAAGTCATTATATAATTAGTTGAATATCATTTGGGACATCAAAGTTGGACAAAAGATTTGAAAAAAGAGAATGCATTTGATTGCCCGTGGATTCATGCAAAAATAATTTTCAAATCCAAAACAATTACCCTATAAAGTTATAGGGTTACAATTGTAATTGCATATGATTTTTTTAACTGGTTGATCGGTTCTCTTGAAGAATTTACTCTTGTACCAATCAGAGCGTAATTGAGCAATATTTGTATTAAAAATTATTTATTTTCTCTTAGCAAAGAGACATGTTCAGACACTTTTGTAAAGCCCCAGTGGCATGTGTCCCCGTTGGAATATTGATAGGGAGACTTTGGGAAATATGGGGATTAGAAAACAATAGCATAATGATGTAGTTTAGATAGTTATATCTTAACTTAATAAATTAGATTTACAATACTATAAAAAAATACAAAATATCCTCAACGACGAGGATGGATCTGAGCAGAGATGATGTGTATGAGAAAGAGATATTTGGAAGAGAGAGATCAGTGGGGTCATTTTATGTATTATTCAGTTTTACTTAAAGTTATATGATGTTATATGCCAATCTTCAAAAGAAGCTATAAGCTTCGCTGGCATATACGGTTCTAACCGAATTTTACGGTTTTAAAATTTTTCTATAATATTTTTTATCATAAAATTTAAACCAAAAAATAATTTTAATTATAAAAAATGGTTTGAAACTTTTTTTCAAATAAATTATTAAAAATGCTATTTGGTACATTTACTGACGCTAATTTGGCGTGTTTGGGTGAACAGCGTTCTGTCCTATAACAAACTTCGAGGCCCAATACCAGCTAGCTTGGGTAATTTGCTTAGTCTCACCACTCTGTAAGCGTCTGCTTAGTAAAGCTCTTACCTAATATCCTTAATGCATTTCTGCTTTAGTAAAAATATATATTGCAAATTAATGATTTGACACCTATCCGTGCAGGGATCTTTCAAACAATCAATTGACGGGGACAATACCAGACAGCTTGGGGTACTTAACGAATCTCAGATGGCTGTAAGTTATTGCGTTCCCACCAACCTTTGAAAAATAAATACTTCGATCCCTTTTTTTTTTAAAAAAAATTTTTATATTTTAGAAGTGACAATATAGAAACTAGGATGCAGTAGTTTTTTTGTGGAATATTAATAAATTTTTGTAAAGATATCCGTAGATATAGATATTCTTATCAATACAACAATTTTCATGAAAAATGCAGTTAAGTGACAATATATATATTGTGAAAATGTTAGTGTTTTATATTTAATTTTTAATTTACATTTTAACGTAGTTAAAGAATTCTCTTTTTATACTTTAGTATTTCAATCTTGTAGTCTATTAACAATATATAAGAAACTATTCAAACTTTATACTTTGGTATCAGTTTTGTTAAAAGCAAAATTGTGTTCCAATTTTTAAATATCTTAGAACCTCGAAAATACTCTTTTGAGTATTGATATTTTCTTATTTTGTACAAAACTCTAAGGTACTTTTCTTAGGTTTAACTTTTAAACTATTTTATTTAATTTGTGAATCTATGCTTATAATTGATTGTATTGTGATCACTTTTTACCATGTATTCAGTTTGTTTTTTGGCAGAAAATTTCTTCTAATTTATTCAAAATTAACTATTTTAGAGTTTATTAAATTTTTATTTAAAAATAAAATACTTCAGAATGAATTTCAATATTTTGCATAAAATTTCATTTTTATCGATATTTTTGTAAAATCAAGGTGCCGATATCTACATGAATATCAATATTCTCATTTTGGTTCCACCATCGTCTTAATTTTTTTTTTTTTTTTTGTTATGATCAAAACTTTTCTTCTAATAATCAAATTGGTTGATTTGTTCATAATTAATTAAAAAAATGCAGTAAACGTGGAAAGGGTTTATAATATTGATTGGCATTGGTACGCTCAATTGCCTCGTTCTAATCCCCCTCCCTCTAATTAAGTAACGGAACATCATCAGCATCTTTTATTTTTTAAGTGCAATAAGAAATAACAAATATTGCAAGTAGCGAGCACATTCTACCAACTTGTTAGCTAGACCATCTGCAACATATCGTACGTGCATGCATACATGCATGCATATTTATTTATGAATCCTTTCAACTTTAAATTCACTTACCTTACCCTGCTGAAAATTTAAAAGATATCACGTTACCTCCCAAACTTTGAACTAGTCTCACTTCATCAATTCTGTTAAAATTTCTATCAAAATCAAACAGAAAGAAAGATCACATGACCTTATAACCTAATTAAACTCTTTTAACTTGTCTAGTTTTTATGAAAATTTTAACAAAAAATGTTAAGCGGGACTAATGTAAAGTGAAAATTTTAAAGTTCAAAATGCAATTGTAAGAATAATACTTGATTTATTCGTTTTCATTTCTTCTTTTCCCCATTGGTTATAAATATTGTGTAAAGTGATTCAAACTCCATTTTTTTCCCTCCGCCACAGGTATCTCCGCTATAATTATCTCCAAGGGAGTATACCGTCGTCTCTGGGACAGCTGACACTTATAGAAGATTTGTAAATACTTGTATCTTTTCCATGTCCTGATAGCGTTTAATCAATTCATGCCTCCCTTCAATTAATATTTTCATGTATGTTTTTTTTCAGGTTTCTGGAGTTCAATATGCTATCAGGCTCAATTCCCGAAGATTTGGGACATCTCAGTACACTTAAGCGTTTGTACGTCATTCAATATGTTATCAATTTGCTCATTAACTTCATCTACTATATATTACACTTATGCTATATATGATTCATTATTTTGTCCTTCATCATAAATTCTCATAATTAAGCGTCCCTCCTTGTCTTGATTGAAGGACTTTAAATGATAATAGACTGTCTGGTCGTCTTCCTTCCACACTTGGAAATTTGACCTCTCTTACAGCCTTGTAAGTTTTATTTTTGTTAGCACACATATTCATGAGTTTCTTTCAAGTTGTTGGATCAACAAAAAACTTATGGGAACCGAAAAGAGAAAATATTATGTAGCTCGAGATATATTTTATATAATAACTCTGTTGTTAATGTTGTATTAGATATCTGTCATCTAATTATTTCACCGGGAAATTACCAGACAGTTTCGATCAACTCCGCTCTCTTAACTGGTTGTAAGTACTGTTCTCTATTTAACAACTTTAATATTGCCTGTAATAAAAAAGTTTGGATTAAATTAGTCAAGCTTAATCAATGCAGTGTAGTTGCTGGGAATCAGTTATCCGGTCCCTTGCCTCGCTACGTCAAGAACTGGACTCAAATTGAAAATCTGTAAGAGTTTCCTCGTTATTATAATTGGCAATTGGAATTTTAAGTACGTTCGACTAGGGGTGCATCAAAGTAGTTCATTATTTTGTGCGGAGGTCAATCGAAAAAATACATATTGATATTGGTCCTTTGTATACGTACACATGACAATTATATATACATATATATATATATCCAGTGCAAGATATTGGTACCATTTGGAATTTTGCAGAATTGGTGTTATATATTATTATTATTTTTTTTTTTTCTGCTAAGTTATATACTTTGTTTTACTTCAGTGCATTACAAGGAAATAAATTTGAAGGGCCTTTGCCGGAAGAATATTTTTCTTTGTCAAGTCTTTTGTATCTGTAAGCGTAATACTTTAATGCAGATGATCAGTACTTGTTTTATAAAGTTTGGAGATTCAAATTAAATACGTGACATGTTATTATCAATAACCAATCTATCCTTTTTATTTGTTAACCTCAATTTGGTTTTCTTACAGGTTGGTAAGTGACCTAGAGACTAAATATCCGTCCAAACTGCCCCAGACCATAAACTTTTCCAACATAGATACTTTGTAAGTGGTTTTACTTCAAGTTGCAGATATCGTAAGAAGAACTTTGAAACCTTACTCTGAAGCATTAAGAGTATGAAAAGAAAGAATTTTCTAGGAATGTTTATTTATTTATTTATTTTTGGTCTTTAACAAATGAGGAAAAGTTGCTGTAATCATAGTTTCTATAAACTTCCAAAAACAAAACCAGCATTTATTATAAAGTGAAGTTTTATTTTAAGTAATTTCTTGCTCCTTTTTTTTTTTTCATCTACAGGATACTGAGGAATTGCTCGATCGCTGGCTCAATTCCTAATTACATTGGTGAACTTTCATCATTAAAACGCCTGTAAGCAGTCCGTTGAATTTTTATGAATTTACTGAAACACATGAATGTTATTGAATTCTTGACTGTCCCCATTTTATTTTTGCACGGACTTAAGCTTCAACAGCCTCACTGGTGGAATCCCAGAGTCTATGAGATCAAATTTATATTACATGTAAGGATGTATTACTATATATGCATGCATTTTTGCAACTTGAACTCATGAGTATTCTAAATTTTGTAGTCATGATCTGCTAAATAACAAGAGTAAAACTGTGTTAGTCAACGATTGTTTGGTGAAAATGGAAACAGGTCTCTTGCAAGAAACAAGCTCAACGGAACGATACCTAATTGGATATTTCAAGCAAGCCAAACTAGACTGTACGTCTTAATCAAATTCTTCGTAATTCTGAATTTTACATGTGATCCATATGTTGTTTTTGTCATTGCCATACACTGGTATGACATCTCTTTTATACAAGTTTGTGACACGTGCCTTAGGCAACTGTTCCTGGTTGTTAGAGTTTTTCCTAAAAATTTATGACAAAGTTATATACAAATAAATCTATTTATAGAACCTTGAACAAAAAAAATTAAAAAATCATTTTTCATCTCACCAGATTAAAATCTCACCAATCATAAAAACTATGCATCCCATTCTAAGATTCAATGTACTTTTTAGAGTGGAACCCACTGCTTTGTTAGTATTGAGGTTGTAACCTCCACGAAGTTAAATAAGATTGTTAAAAAAAACTTAGAACTATTTTTTTATCAACATAAGAAAGGAAAAAGAGGATATTATCTGAAATATTATTCGGTTTTCGTTATCAAGTACGGATATTTTGTAATGAGAAGATATACGAAACTATATAATTAGCATTAGATCAATAAAAAATAGATAATTAGCGGATAATAAGTAATACAAGATTGGAGGTTGTAAAAAAGAAAAAGTCAAATATGCCCTTTGGTTGATTACAAGGTTGTTTCAATTCCTTACCAAATATGTCAAGCATATTTAAAAGATATTATTTAACTTCCTCTTAAACCGGGCGGGTGTGGGGTAGGTTTTTCCCAGGAGGCCGGGCGAAGGAAGGCAGCGCCGCGCCCAGTTGCGACTTCTAGTTACAGTGTGTTTATGGGAAACGTTGGCATAACCATATATGCCGTCACCTGGCCTTTAGCAATATTGACTGTCACATATGTGTTATATTGTCATGTTTCAGGGATCTTTCATACAATAATTTCTGGGAATTGAAATCACCAGTACCATCCGGCTTAGATCTGTGAGCATTGGTGTTAATTTTCCTTTTCATGTTGTGCAAAATACTTACTAGAAAATGTATGATTTATTTTTACACCAAATTAACTCATTCTTTAAATCAGGAATTTGTTTGCCTGCTGTTGCTGCCAGAGCTCCGCAACCATTGAACCATATATGTATGGCAAAATAATATCTCTCTATTAGGCTTTTTATATTTATATATATATATATATATATATATATTTTTTTTTTTTTCCATTTTTATACAACGCATGAGGTTATCAAAAAAACACTAGATTTATCTTAAAGAACACCGACGGTCTCACGCATCCAACCATTTAGGTTAGCCTCAAGTGGCTTTAATGCTGTCCTCAGACTCTAGTCCAGGCACTAAGACAGACGCCCCTTCGTCTAATGCCACACGTCTGTTTACTTTTCTAAGAGGACTCAGGTAGTTTTATCGCCCCATATTTTTCAGCTAAACAACAAAATTGCCATTCCGTCACCTTCTCTTAAGATTTGAGTTGATTTTCGAGCTGAGCACACCGTTTTATTTTCACTAAACATATGCAACCTAAACAAACCAGTAAAGCCCATACGTTGTTGATCAATCTTTTCTTTTAGCGTTTGTCTTTCGGCTGCTTAAAGAACAAAGAAACATCATTCTTTCCTTTTCCACTCCTCTGTTCGGTAACCCTGTTGGAAAATGAAAGAAACAAAAGTCCATCTAATTAAAAAGCCCAACTCGAAATACCCATGACAGGGAATCCTTATCTTTTTTTTTTTTTTTTTATCTCGCAACAAATTTTTTTCCCTTCTTGTGAGCATGTAGGTCCTTTTTTTTTTTAACAAAAGAAAAAAGAGAAATATAAGAGGTAATTTTTATGCATAAAATTGCAATTTGAAGATATAAATTTCATAGGTCAAAAATTTATAAATGACAGATTTTTTTTTTTTTTGATAACCTCAAAATACTGAGTATAAAAATGAAAAAAAAGCCATATATATATATATATATATATATATATATATACACATGAAGATTTCTTAAAAGCGAAAATTATTTTTACTTTTAGGCTTCAACCCGATCAAATGATGGATGCCTATATTCCTGGGAAACCTAAGTGTGAGTTTCTTAACTATCTTACAAATCAAAACTTGGGCCTTTTCTTGTATTTTTGTTTTTAAGGGACACAAAACAGCCTATATATTTTGAATAAATATTACTTTTTGCCTCACTTATTATACAAATGTCCGAATCACTCTTTGTGCTTATAAATTAGATTAAAAATACCCCTGAAGCAATTTTTTTAAACTACCAAGATTACACTTCTCAATCTATATATATGTCATTTTAAATACAAATAAATTAAAAAAATTGAAATGTTCAATTTGTTATTTCAATCAAATATATATTTTTAATAGTTTTGAGAGTTTTTAATATCTTAAAATTGCTTTTATTTAATAGTTTAGTTGTATTTAATAACGGTTAGAAAGGGTAATTTTGATATTTTAACAAAATTAATTACTTCGAAGGGTATTTTAAGTATGATTGTGTAAACATATAGGTTATTTTGGAAACCTATAATAAAAAAGGCAAAAGTGAATTTAACAAAATACAGTGGAGTGTTTTTGGGTACCTTCTCTTTAATTTATACCTCAATTTTTTTCGCTTTTTTTATTTTGTTTTGTTTTGTTTCTTTTTCCTGCAGTCTATTCCTTGTTCATAAATTCTGGCGGAGAAAAAACAACCTTCAATGGGAAAGATTACGAAGCAGATAATGAAACAACACCTTTCTATCTAAGTCCAAAGCGGAACTGGGCTTATAGCTTTTCTGGAGACTTTCTTGTGGTAACCGCAAATTCAAGCGATTACACTAAGAGAGTGCCTTGTAAAATTTCCAATTCCGGCTCATCCTTGTATGAAGAAGCTCGTCTCTCCCCCGTCGCTTTGACCTATCATGGGTTTAGTTTAACAAGAGGCCCCTACAATGTGACTCTCCATTTTGCTGAAATTGTTTACACAAACGACGGAGACTATAATGACCTAAGAACCCGTCTGTTCAATGTATATATTCAGGTAACTATTTAACAGAGTGTTTGGAGTATATGGCTATAATTAAAAACTAAAACATGTGAGAGTTTTATATTGTAGCAACTAAAAATTTTAGTTAGAATTGATTTTGTTACTCTTTAATTTTTTTTTAAGGACGTTGAAGTTAGTTTGATTTGTAACTTAAACACGTACGCTATCTTTTATAATCACAATTAAATTGTTCATTTCAGGGCAACAAGGTACTAGAAGATTTCAACATTAGAGAGAAGGCAGGGGGTCCCAATAAGGCGTTTACCAGGAATTTCACAACTGAAGTAAACAACAGTTTGTTGACTGTACACTTTTTCTGGGCCGGAAAAGGGTCTTTTGTCAATGTACCTGCTTTTAACGGACCTCTCCTATCCGCTATCTCCGTGGATCCTCGTACGTAGCATCGTATTGTTGTTTTTTACTTTCTCACGAGAGAGAGCACTTGTGGGTCCTTCCTTCGTTAATTATTGAGCTTTTTTTTAATTTTTATTGAACAATTGTGTGGATTACGGTTACAACCGTTTATGTGGTTCTAATCAATTTTTGTTACAATGTTTTTTTTTTAAATATTTTTATTTTTATTTTTTTGTTTTAACCATATTCTTAAACAGGTTATACATAATAAATTAATAAATTTTGTACTCTTTTAATGGTTTTTGATATAATCTAACAACCTAACACTCTGTTCTATGAGTAGCAGTCCTTTTTTCTAACACCCTTTCATAGAATATTCGTTTTCATTTTATTTCATTTGCATCGTCTGGTGTTTAATTAGTAGTCACTTCATGAATTAATTAATTAATTAAATTAGTTGGCAATATAATTAAGGAGAAACAATTTCCCGTTTCTAATGACCTTTTTTCTCCCATCACTGAACTCAGTGTTTGAAGTGGGCAGTGAGGGACTGCCTTCCTGGTGTATAGCCCTGATTTCGGTAGCTTCATTGATAGCCGCTCTGCTGCTTTTACTGGCTTTCGCCTCGTCAATGGGTTGGTTAGAAGACAAAGAGCTTCAAGGTCAGACAACTACCCATATATATGCTAAGCTCTTTTTTCATTTTTAATATTTTTCCCACTAAATTTAGGGCTTTGCAAATAAACAAAATTTTGAAAATGTACATATGATATTAACAAAACACATTATAGAAAACTTAAAAAAAAAAACCCAATAATGATTTGATAACATAAATCATCTTACCATTAAGAATGACAAATTAATAGCCTGACTTTATAAATCCTCCCTTTGCGATCAAATTCTGTGAAACAAGAATATGTAAAATTACAGAATTGTTTTTGTAACAGTTGTTAGTTTCAACTTCACTTTTCCTCAACGACGTATGGGACGCAAGTAGAGTCCGTATATTTATTAAGGAGAACCAGTTTTTCATCTCTATTTGGTGGTTATTTTTGTAGTGGCAAATTATTCACCGCTGAAGCCCCATTTTCTAGTAGTTAATTATAGGTTTTGTTAAAAAAGAAGCAGATGAAGGACTCAACATGAATTTATCAAATGTTAACAGGGAATTCTTAGGTGGGCATATTTGGAAATCAATATAACATGTTCAGGTTCATATTGCAGCGTTACACCAATATTAATCTTACCATTCTAAAAGTATGCCCAAATTTGTTCAAAAAATAATTGGTTCTCGTGGGGGATGATTTTAAAATAATTTCAAAGGTTGAGGGTATAAATATGTTATTCCTAGGAGTAAGATAATATTCATGTTATTAAGTCAAAAAAGGTAAAGAGGATATTTTACAATATTCATGTTATAAAATTAAAATTGAGGGGATATATTTGCAATATTTAATAAAAATATTTATTTTCTTTAATAAACAAAAAAAAAAGACTGATACCAAGAATATTTTTTCTTTTTCTTTTTTCTGATGAAGAGAATTAGCAAATAGCATTAGGAGGAAGAAGTAGGACAATTTAACTACATCTACACCTTTATAGCCCCTTCCTCTTGCACAAAGCTCGTCACTCAAATTTATTAAAAAAAGAAAGAATAAATATTGATTTAGGAAAGGGGTATGAAAATTTGTATGTTTTTTATTTAAAAAAATGATTATAATAGTTGAAATTTTGCCTCAAAATAATTACTTTATAATTGACATAAATATTATGTTCCCTTTTAACAGAACTAATAAAAATAGGGGAAGTAATGGAAAAGGAGCAGATGACATCACAGCCCAAAGAAGGAGAAAATGACATTAAGGTCCCCCTCAAAGAATTAGTAAGTGCTGCTAAAAATTTTAGCGATAGGTCAAACATGCAGCTTGGAGAGGAGGTTTTGGGGAAAGTCTATGAGGTAAATTTGTCTATGCTTTTTAATTTAGTTCCTTTAATTTTTTTTTTTTTTGAAACTGCGTAAGTAATTCTTGGATTTCTATATTTTACTTCCATCTTCAGCTAAATCTTTGGGCAAAAAACTCAAGAAAAAACAGGAAAATACAGTTAAGTATTTTCTGAAATATATTTTAAAACATTTAATGATATCAAAAACACAAATTAATAAAAAGTATTCTTTTCATGAATGCATCCACTACACATCATGGTTTTGAAGGAAAATATATAATTTTTAATCATTTGCTAGAACCTATTTAAATATGTTTCTCTTCTTGCTTTGTTTCATTATCAAAAAATACAGAAGCGATTAAATCAAAACATATTTTTTTAATCAAAAAATACTTTTATAGTTTTTAAAATAGAGAGAAAAAATTAAGATATATTAAAGTTAAAAAATAATCTAGTAGTAAAACCACACTCAACTCAACCTAAAAGGTGAAGAGTTCAAATTTTTCTCTCCCTAAATTCAAAAAAAGTATACTTATTCAATTATTATTATTATTATTATTATTTGGCAATAATTTTAGGTGATACTAAACACTACTTTGAGCATGTATTTCAGGCGGAAGTGAAGAGCAAGAATCGTACTGTGGCCGTGAAAAAGCTTTTTCCTGGAAAAATGAATGAGTCGATCAAACAGGACATTTACTACCTCACAGCTTTGGAGCATAAAAACCTTATTAAATTGTGGGATATTCATGTTGGAAAACGCCTACAATTGCTCGTTTACGAGTACATGCAAAAGAAGTCCCTTGACAGCGCCTTGTTAGGTATGGTACTCATTGCTTATTTTAGGCCAGCAGAAAATAGTAATTATTTTTTAATTAACATATGTTATAGCACATGTTATTTTATTAATAAGAAATAAAAATTATAAGCAGGTTATATTACGTTCCAAAACCGTTAGTGGCTAAATTGAAAATTTCTTTGAAGATTTAAGATATCCTTTTTTTAAAGGAAAGATCTAAACATTTGAAAATTTGTGGTATAGGCTCATAAAAGTCTTAGAATTCAATCAAATTTACTGATCTGAAGTCTTTAGAATTGAGCAAATAATAAAATAGGAAAACATGCAAAAACATTATTTTATTGATTTATTCAAAATGAGTAGCATTTTTAAAATATTTTTTATAAATATTAGGGTTAGATAAATTATTTACATTGTCAATACGAGAACAAATTATTGCACCATTACCATGTTGTTGTTTTTTTACCTCAAATATTTTAAACCATCTTATTTATTTCTTCAAGTATAAAAAACATGTTATTTACTTCTTTAAGCTTCAAAAATATGTTATTGACTACAATTTCTCATAATAAAAATTTTAATCTAAAATTAAATTAACATATTCAATAATAAATTAATTCTTACTAAAATAAACAAAATACAATTACGCAGCTTTAATATAAATCATAGTCAGATAACAACAAAAATGGATAATCTACTGGAGAGTATCACTTCATGCATATTCTAGTAATAAAACTTAGTCAAAACCAAGAGTTAAAATGTATAAAGAATAAGTATACCAGTGAACAATGAATAGTATTGATGTTGGCTTAAGACGGATCAAGAAATAACCGGCTAACCTGAAAAGAAAAAGTAGGGGTACATATATACTGCCCAATAGGAAGTCCATACTCACCTTTAAATTCTTACAATTATTTGAAAATTCTAACCCCGACAATAAAGGGTTTTGCCGGATGGATTCTACAACCGCCAACCAAAAGTCCTTCATGTCTAGACTTAAAGGGTCTTGGACAAAAATATTTTGAGGATATATTTGAAAGAACTGGAAATGATTAATATCTTTTAATAGTAATTACATTTTTTAACTTAAAGGAATGAAAATCTATATCCATCATTCATTCCTAAGAAAATAGTTGGCATAAGATCATTGCTTAATTATATGTAAATGCATGCATGAGGATGTAATCTCTGTTCTATCACATGACTTAAAGCAGTTCATTTGTCTTTCCCCCAAAGAAAGATTTTCGTGTGTAACAGAGAACTACCATATAACATAAGTTTTTGAGATTCGATTAAATATTCTATATACCATTACACTAACAAGCAAAAATACGTTGACTTATAAGCTTAATCTCAAATCCACATAAAAAAACTCTTGAGTAGTACTAGCATCAATATGATTCCCTGGGCCGGTACTTAAAGTACAAATTAAAGGAAAGATATGTTCAATATAGGACAAGTTACTTAATAAATGTCATGAATTTAGTAGTTGACGAGATGTGTTAGAGCTTCCCTATTTTTTTTTTCCTTTTTTTCAGAGAAAAAAGCTTCTCCCGTATCAATTACACTCTTTACTTATATAAAAAATAGCAAAAAAAAATAGCAAAAAAAGGAAAAAAAAAAAAAGAAAAGAAACAATTGGGAACTTCGTAAGTTGTAAGCCAACATTAATAATTGGTTTGACTTCCTTTAATTGATGAAGACAGAGGAATTAAGAACTTCAAAAAAATATTTGCGTTAATCATTTTTCTACTCTTATTTACAAGAGATAATACAAGATTTATATGGTGTATTCGGTGATTGCAGATCCAAAGACATCAGAACCTCTTAATTGGAAAGATAGATTTAAGATTTGCAAGGGAATAGCAGAGGGTATGGAGTTTCTACACACTAAGCAACAAAGATTTAAGATAGTTCATGGCAATCTTAAGGCTTCGAATATTCTTCTCGACGGAGATTTTAATCCTAAGCTGTCAGACTTTGGATTGGCCAAAATTTACACTGACGACGATAAAGTGAAATCCATAATAAAAGAAGCTCCAAAGTAAGTAACAAATTGAGATTTTACTTACTTATTTATTTGTGCTCTTGATAAAGAAAAAAATTAACTTTATATATAAAACTAGCTAGCTCCTCATTTTTTATTTATTTATTGCTAAATGTTTCTCACTTGATGAATTGTTCAATAGACCAACTATTTTGACATTTTGTTTATGTGGTATACCGGGTAAATAACAAACTAACGTTTGGACAGTCAATCTATGAAAGCTTTTTATGGTTAGATTTGTCTTTTCTAATGGGCATTGTATTAATTAGATTTCTCTTTCTTAATGTGTATTCCTAAGATCACTATTAACAAACCTGATCATATGTGTGTGTGTTTGTTTCTTGCGATTTTATCAATGTGTTAAGTTTTAATTACGCGTTAGCTAATATGCAACTTATATGAAGAAAAAGAAACATGCGGGAATAAAACTTTTTAAAAGAAGCATTTAAAAAAAAAAGATTACACTATAGAAATTTTCTCACAAAAGAAAAAAAAACCATAAAAAACTGAGCACTGACACATGTAAAAGAAATTGGGCTAATAAGAGTAAAGTAAGGAATGGAAAAGTGTATTTCGAAATTCTCCAATAAGAAGAAATTAAAGAGAATACATTTATCAAAAAAATAGTTAAAAGGATGATGTGGACCTTTTAAAAAAAGCCACATTTTAGAAAAAAAAAAGTTATAGTATTGGCTTAATTAGAAAAACCCAACAATATTATTTTAAAAGGAGCAAGCAAGAGTAAAAAAAAAATATTTTAAAAAAAATATAGAAAATGAAAATTTAAGATAAACAGACACATTTAAAAAAAGTTATTTTAATAATGATAAAACAACAGAATAATGGAGAAGCAAATGAAAAAATAATATTAAAAAATAAAAAAAATGCTATAAAAGGAAAAGTTGAAAAAAGCAAAGCAAAATAATAATAATAATAAATAAATAAATAAATAAAAGAGACGACTTGTCTGAGACAGATCGTCCTCCCAAAAAAGGCGAAAGGCAAAGCCTTTAGAGGCTTTTATACGGTAAAGATGCACCTTTCTTTAACGTTTATACTCTCCAGAGCTGGGCGTTTGCTAGCCATATTTATACACTAAATATATTAATTAGTTGTATGCAACTAATTGTTACGGTTTTTCCTTGTCTCCAGAGGATATTTTGCTCATGAATATTTTCAAGGTAGTGCTCCAACAAGCGCAACCGATATCTTCAGTTTTGGGGTGGTCCTACTTGAAATTGTTTGTGGGAAGAAAAATAAAGTGTCCACACAAGACGAAGAGTCAACGTATCTTTTGGACAAGGTAATTTACAAGACTAAACTCCAACTCCATCACCTTTCCAGCTATTATTTTTTCCCCTATACAAACCTTTCTTTGTACAGCAGTGGTTTTTAACATGACATAATTTAGACCTTCATTGACAGAGGGGAAAGTGAAAGGAGAGGAAGGGAATAAGCGTGTAAATAATATTAGTGAATGGATTCAAGACTTGTACTTTTAATAGGTCATAGATAATTAGAAAAGAAAATAAATTAGATGAGAGATTCAAAATCCTCCATAACACTACTCCAACCTAATCCTTCCAAAATTGGAACGGCTGAAAAGGATTCTCTATCTTCCTCACCAAAGTCGTATACATTTCATTTTTCTGTTTTACATTACCCAATGCAGCCTTAATAATGAAAAAAATCTTTTTAATCCCTATGGGGTTATAATCTCGTTACTCATAAAATTGTAGGTTCCAATATAGTACGTAGTATATTTTTTAGACTAGGTCATACTATTTTGTTACTAGCAAGGTTATAACCTATGAGGTTTAATAGGATTGTGCTTAATCATGACTCTTGAGTGTGGAAAATAAATAAATGGACCTCAAAATATAAAACTGTGTTCTATGTGTTTCTTCTTTCTATTTGAAAATGGGTCATAAATGAAACATTATCAGGGATGAAGCCAATAATTTTTTTCAAAGAGATGTAAAGTAAACAAAAATTTTTAAAAAAATAACTGTCTAATTCTATAATCTTTTATTTCAAAACTCTCTCTCTCTTTTTATTTTTTTCAAATAATATTTTTTACCTTTTATTTCTTCTTTCAAATGAATCAAACCTGTAATATAGTTTGATTCATTTTTTAAAGATAATGGATCTACAAAATTACAATTTTCTATAGTAATATAATCAATTTTTGCTTTTATTGGGATTTTAGGTTTGAATTATTAGTATACTTAGAACACAAAATTGAAGGTATGAATTAAACATTATAAAAGCTTTATAAAATATGAGGATACATAAAATTAAAATTTAAGGTATAGTATGTAAAAAATAGTCATTATAAAATCTGGTTGGGGGGATGGTTTGTTTGCGATTAAAGGGAAAAGTGCAAGAAAATCTTTTTAGGGGTATATTTGTCAAATATTTTCACAGTAATACTGTTGTTTATTGTTTAAGGCCTTGAGAGTCTTGTTGCGTAATGTTATTGCAGGCACATCAAGATTCTAAATCTGGAAACAGACGAGGGCTGGAGAAGTTGGTTGACAAGAAATTAGATAATATTACAGCCGATGAGCTCAATCAAGCCGTTGACGTCTTAAATTTAGCAGTGATGTGCACCGACATATCCCCAAGTTGCAGGCCCAACATATCTCAAATTCTGAGTGTTCTTAATCGCCAGAAAACCGTTGATGAGATTCGTCAGGCTATAGACGCCTCAAATAAAAAAGATACAGCAGAAGTCGCCGATAAAAATGACGAGTCCAAACGCGAGGAAATGGGCTCAAATACATCCACTTCACCTACTTTAATCGAACAGGAGACTAAATAAGGAAAAAGGCACACATTAATCACATCAGATGTATGCAGACGTATCCTCGACTGGCCTGATCAGCTAGTTGCCAAAAATAGTTCTTGGTGTGAATTTGCATGTCTGTATGCTTGAACTTTGGTTGAAGTTTTCTGACTTTGTAATTTCTTGTTTTTAACTTGTCCATGTTCATATATATATATATATATGTATGTATGGATGTAATAATATGCGTAGCACAAACCTATATCAATTTAATAAACTGAGGCATTTGGGAGTGGAATATTGGTGTACTCCTCCATCCGCATGTTACTGAGGATAAGATTAGATTTCGCCTCGATTTAGAGCTTTATTTTTTGTCACGTTTCAAGTAAATGAAAAGGATTGTTTTAACCGTATAGGGTATTAACACTACACCGGAGTTTCCCAACTACGTGTGTACAGAGCTCGGGGCAGTAAATATGGATCGCAAAGTAAAGAACGAAGGTAAGGGAGTGACGTAAGCGGGACAATGGATGGAGGCATAATCCACACCTAGGAAGAATCTGCCAAGAATGACTTACGCGAGAGCCACATTGAAGTGGAATGAAGCAGAAAGGAATAGTGTGACGGACGTCGATCTCAATTAAAAGTATTTGGAATATCATCTTAATTTAAACAATATTAATACAAAGATACAGAGTTTAAATAGCTTCTTATATAATTCTAAATGTGTCATGCCACTACTTTTCTATGTGTAGCAAATTGTAAGTTAACCCAATTACTAAGAAGTAGAGTTGTTAAGAAGTAAGAAATAATACTAATTTCTCTACTTTTCTAGTTCTTCTTCAATTTTATCACCTTTAGAATTCGGCCACCCCTTCATGTAAAGTTTATCATCATTCAAAAGGGTACGAATTATAATAAGTAAATATAAGATATAAATTTCATAACATTGAAAATTAAGTCTATAAAGCTGGACATAAAAAATGAACAATAATGACATGAATTTTGCAATATTTTAAAGTAAATTAAAAAATAAATATGAAGCACAAATATTTTACCAATATTGTTGTAGAAATTTTCATAAAATTTCTCGATATTTTATCATTTAACACTATAGTTTTTTACAAAAATTCATATTATCAACAAAATATCGATATCCACAGATATTTTCATGAAAATTTCTAGATATTCTATGAAAATGACTATTTCCTTTTCGAGGCTTATCGACAAAACGTTGATTTTACAATTCTTGTATGGAATGAGTTGTTAGTGAGTGACAATTTAATTTGAACGTGTCAAAAAAATTTATTTCAGTTATCTACTCTCTTCATTTATATTAAAATAATAATAAAAGTTTATATCACAATATCATGTAATAATTATAATGCTCTTTTTTCATGTCATTTTGTCATTTTCGAAGGAACTATGTTATGGTCAACTTGTTTGTATGTAAAGATGTGGTTAATGCATAATTCATCAACAGTTATATTCTTGCATAACTATAATTATCGGTAATGGTCAAATCATTTTCTATGTAGGAATCAATGCGAAGGTCAATCTTAATGGAAATTCCAACGTGATTCCTGTTTATCGACTAGTTGCTCCATAGACAAGTGATTCTTGGACTAATATACAAGAAGATCACAATATAGATCATTATAAAGTTTTCGTGGCCTTGGTGTGGATAGTGCATTGATAATGGTTACAATTGATCAGAATGAGAAAGAGACTGTAGTCTCGAGCACTTTAAAAAATTGACGGAACTTCCTGATTAATTGTTAAAAAATATAAATAAAGATTGTATGAAACGGTCCTATAAACTTAGTGCTCTTAGTGTGAGCGATTTTACGAATGAGAAAATATTGTGTGTTCTCTTTTTATTTATTTAAAGGCTATTCCTTTGAATTCAACCAAAAAATAAAAACAAAAAAAAAAGGCTATTCCTTTGTATACTTGATTGGTTTTTGTTAGGTTGTCGCGCTTTTCTTTTATTATTATCATTATTTTTTTATGGAATAAAATTATAAGCACTTTTTTTCCTAATTAGGCCGTGTTTAAAAGAGCTTAAAACAAGCTGTTTTTGACTCAATTAGTTTAAAAGTTGCTTTTGAGTCTGCTTGGAGGGACAAGTTGTTTAAGCTTTGACTTTTATAAACACTTTTAGAACAAGCTATCCTTTGGCGCTTATGAAAAAAATGCTTATAAAAAACTTTTTTTATTTACATTTTTAACCTTATGTTTGTAAATAAATTATAAATTCCATCTATATCCTTACATTACATTACTTCTTATAACAACGAGAGCTTTTCACTTTTTTATGCATTTTTAAAAACTCTTTTAAAATAAAAAAAACATTTTTCATGCACTATCCAAGCACTCTTAAAAAGCTTAAACTTATACTTTTCTTCTTCATTTGCTTAGAAATAAAAGTATAAGCTACCCCAAATAGGTCTTAAAAGCTTAAAAAAAAAAAAGAAAAAAAAAACCCAAAAACGGCCCAATTTGAGATAGGAACAGCTATGGAAAAATGCTGCTTTAGAGTTTTGACTTTTGTGGCAAGGTGAAAACAGAAATGAAAAAAATAATTAAAAAATGTTGCATGTGATGGATAGCTTTTCAACAAATAAAGAAGTGAAATTCACTTTAGGCTTGTGGGGAAGAGGGAGGACCAAGAAATTATTTCATAAAATCATATATATACAAATGTCAATCCTAATTCTATATTAAGTACTAAAAAGCGTGGAATAATATATTTGTATATTATTCTATTTTCGATTTTAGTTTAATGTTAAATCTATTTTTTGCGACAGTTATTATACTTTATAATTTGTAATAATAAACTCTCAATTTTAGAGAGATTCAAAATGATAATGTTGTAATAATTAAAGGGGTTTTTGAAAAAGTGATTTAATTGGGTGTTTGAAGAGTTGTTCAAACTAATAGTTTGAATTATGAACAATGTAAAGCTCTCACATGCTACAGTAAAAAGGTACCGTGTAAAGCTCTCGTATGCTACAACTCTCAAACCCAAACTGATAGTTTAAACGACTCTCCTAAATACCCTTTTAAACTCTAAAGTTCTAATTATAAATAGTACAAAGTTCTAATATATTACAGTGTAAAGTTCTCATATGCTACTATGAGGTTCAAACTTTTATAGTTTGAACTTTTCTTCCAAATACTTTATATTTGACACCAAAATATAGTATACTAAATTTAACACAAAAAAACCTTTCAAAAAAATTAACACAAAAAATAGCATGTATTTGAGAATTTTTTGAAGTTTAAATCACTAAACTAATATATCACTGCCTTAAAGGGAATGCTTTAAGAACTTGTAGATAGCATACTGTCACGTCTCAAAAGAGCTCTTGTTGAGAGGTGGGCAGCCCATGACTTAAGTACTGCTCTTCGGTCCTCTACTTAGCCGATGTTGGACTTTTTGTACGTTACATTCTCCTCCACCCAATCGCGTGATGCCCCTGTCACGGATCGGCTCCCCTGAGGGTCCCACTGGACCGTGGAGAGTCCACACACCAGGCAGGCAATACCTCGCTCTGATACCACTTATCACGTCCCAAAAGAGCTCTTTTGGG
>CAMOHE010039351.1:0-33391 GCA_946598075.1 Artocarpus hirsutus
CAAGTAAACTCTCCTTCCAACCACTTGAGAAAACCAAGAGCTAAAGTTTAAGATATTGAACAATAGCTCTATAGGAGTTTCAAAGTCTTCACAACAAAATACTCTTCTCTAAATCTCTCAAGTGATATAAAAAACAACAGAAAATTGTTCCCTTTATCTTGTGGTTTGGTTGGGACTAGTCCTTATTAGATATGACCTCAAAATTTGAATTAGAGTCAAATCCCGAGGTAAAGACGTGTGAAACGCATTTACTGAAAATAGCAATCACGGTCAACCGTACCCTGTGTATGGTAGTCAATTGCATGCTCAAAGCTGACCTAGCAGATGCCTTTTTTGGCTTCTCAGGTTATCTTATTCACCCTATTTGAACCGATTGGATAAATCCTACCTTATTTGATCAAGGTATCCTTCATAAAACCTCAGTTTTAATTCAAATAACTAATAGAGAAGTTATATGATTAAAATAATCATATACAGTTAATCCTATACTATAAAATCTTTAAATAATTTAACATGTTTATTTTGAATTAATTTACAAAATTAATTCAACCAATAAACTAACATAAATTATTAATTCTAATCAATTGAATTTTAGCCAATCTAATAAATAAGTTAACATTCTGTAGGAAAGACATACTATATCAATATAAGAAATAATATAAGCTAGCAAAAGGGACCTGATAGACATAGATATAGATTAAGTTCCTATACTTGTAAAATATATCCCTAACATATATAGTTTATAAATATTCTTTGAAGTTACTCCACTAAAAGCTTTGAACTACACTTTTGAATTATATATTAATTACAAAACTCCAATAAGTTTATCATTCATTACAGATCATAATGTGTAACATCTGCACATATTCATAAATGGCTTAGGGATAATTTCTGTTTTATCTTCCCGATTACATATCTTACGTTGCATTATCTCACTATTGAAATACTTACTATTTATAACCAATACAAGTAGTATACCATTCGGTTGCACATGTATTAAAATGGCTAAGTGCTCTAGTTTTCAATTATAGGATAATGCCTATAAGTGAATATCATTAACTCCACAAAAGAGCTATAGATTCTATATCTATGAATAATGAGTTTATGTCCACGTCATCAACATGCCGGTATGTGTACCTTCATACAATTTAGAATGTCATCCTTCAGTACATCAAAAGATACAGGTCAAGAAAATTAACTCATTAATTACTAGGAATTTGCGATTATACTACCTTCATTTGATGTCATTTTTTTAAAAACCATCGTGATAAGGGAGAAAAAAATGCAAAGAGTTACACCCGAGAAGATGAAAACCATCATGCTAGGAGGGGAGGTTTACCATGATAGTTTTTCCTAAAAATTGTCGTGGTATATAATACTTAGAGGTCTTTTCTAAAAACCATCATGGAATATGCCTTGAAAACCTTTATTCTAGCTAAGGGATATATCTATATATAGTTACATTTATGATAAAAACCACAAAAAGTAAAAACTCTCAGCCATTGGATGTATAACACACGGGCTGGTCACCTTGGGCAAAGGAGAAAAAGTTTTGAGAAATTGGTGTTTCCAGGCCAATTTTTTACGACAATTTTTTATAAAAGCCATCATAAAAATTAACATTCCATGACAGTTTTCTATAAAAATTGTTGTGGAATATTTAAACTTACACAATGGTTTTTTGGAAAAACCATCATGGTAGCTTAATTAATATTGCACAATGGTTTTTACAAAAAATGGTCATGTAATGTGGGTTTAAACGGCATAGTTTTAGCCCTCACTCCTAACCGCGCCCTATCTAGGGCTTTATATTTTTAAAAATAGTCTCAAAATCTCTTGCCCCCACATTCTAACTCTCTCTTTCTTAAACTTTCTCACCCTAACCATCTATATTGCCATAGCCGTCGACCCAACCCACGCCGTAGAAGCCACCATCGAAGTAAGCCCACGCTATCACCGTTGTCGTCACCACTTCTCTCCATCGCTAAGTAAGCCCACACCGTCGCCATTATTTGGTAAGTCCATTTTTCAGTTTTTTTTGTTTCTTAGTTCATTGTGGTTGTTCGCCATGGTTGTTCTTTGTAATGGGTCGTTGTGGTTGCTTTTTTGCATGTTTTTGTTTGTCATGGTTGTTCTTCATAACGGGTCATTGTGGTTGCATTTTTTGTGTGTTTTTGTTCGTCGTGGTTGTTCTTCGCAATGGGTTGTTATGGTTGACTCAAGCCAACTTTCTAACGTACATATGGTTTCCATAGACTTTTGTAGGGCTTACACTAGCACTATAAAAATAAAGGAATTGATTACATTTAATCAAGGTATAGAGAAAGGAACAAAGGATTGTTTTTCCATGCCTTGTTTGAGATGACGGAAAAGAAAGAAAATATGTTATTAAGTGGGTATTTCTTTTAGCAATTAGTATTTTTAATTTTGAAATGAGTTTACTTTTTTCTGCTAAATTTGTCTCTCCATGTAAGTGAGTAAGTAGTGAACTAAAAATTCTAGGGCTGGGGGAAGCACAAACTTACAAGATTTCTTTCAAAAGTCTCTCAATTTTTACACTTATTAGAATTAAACAATCATCATCTTATAATCCAATTTTTTATTTATGTTCTTTATTTTTCTATGCCATTCTATTTATCAACTTACCATTACGTAATTGAGATCCAAATAATCGAACTTCAATTGATCTCCTATACAGCTATATCTATACGGACACATATGTTTGTATCTTTCAAATAATCATATTGTTCCATCTTTGATTTTGTGGTTGTTCTTTCTTTTCAATGTAATCCCATAACTTTATCGATAATATTGTATATCATAAGCTAGTAACGTTGGATTTATGTAAATTTATGTGTTTGCCTTTCAATGAGGATTTGATTTTGATTAGGTAAAAATGTCTCAAGAGAGCGATAATGACCACTATGATGAAGAGTATGAAGAGCATAAGCCATCTTCCTCTCAATATAGCATGGCAAAATAAGTTAGCAAGCCTAGAAGGTACACCAAATTTGATCCCAAATTAGATTTTGAGTAGAGAGCTACTTTGATGAAAAAAGTTCATTAGATAAAGAAGATAGGTTTAAGAATTAAAGTAACGTTTGATGCAAAAGGCCAACCAGAAGATGCACTTGGAAGTGAATTAAGCAGTTGGATCGACGTCCTTAGTCGAGAACATGTTCTAATATAGATTAAAGATTGGAGAACTAAAGATTTGGACCAAGTAAAAGATGTTGTTTGGAGAAATTTCTTTCATAGTTAAAGGATGGTATAGGAAAAAAACTTTGAAGATTTGTGGCAAATTAGCAAAGGGGTTTAGATCCAACCTTTATGTCACTTTTGTAAAGCCTAACCTTTCCATTCCGTAGGACAATTAAAATGCATTTAAGCGGCCTCCTATGGTAGCACACTACTTCCCCGTTATAGATGACTGCGATTGGGAAGCTTTTGTAAAGTATCGGCATTTCGTTGAATTCTGACTACTATGAGCTAATGCAAGAAAAATAAGAGTTGAAAATGAATGCATTTCTAAGGTTCGTCAAGACTGTTAGACATGTATGCCCTAAGGAGTACAAATATAATATGTTTTTATAGACATTTTAATCAATAAAGAATTTATTTATTATTCATATACCAAATTGCTGTCCTCTTTACGTTCATATTTGTTGAAAGTACGATAAGCAAATAAAAGTCTAAGACTATTGGTCCAACCCTTTAGAATCAAGCATATGATGGACATATTATGTGGAAGACATGATTCTAAAGGTGACGGTTTAAATCATAAGATTCGCAATCAAGGAAATAAAGTTGGGTGCTTGATTCATGCAAAGATTTTTATGTTACCTGTATCCCTAATGGGAGATGGTTTGTCTTGGCCATCGGAGGTGGACTCTACGAATAAAAATATTGGTACATTGTCATAGGTGACGATATATTAGATCGAGACATAAAATGTAATTGATTTAGAATAAAAATTCTATCTCGGCAAATCAATCTACTTTAGACAATCATATGTATTGTATCTTATTCTTGAGATGAATAGTGGGCTCATTATCTTGACTTATGTCTTTTGATGTATCAAAGGATGGCATCCATAATTTATGATTTTACGTATACCGATACGCTGGAGACATGACTCTTGATAGCATAGACTTGTTATTCATAGATACAAAATACATAGCTCCTCTTTAGGAGCTAATGATATCCTCTTATATGTGTTGCCTTGTAATTCAAAAATTAGAGTGCTCAACCATTTGGATACATAGGTGTAACCAAATGGTATACTATCTTTGGATCATAAGTTTTTCCATGGTGAGATAATGGAACGTAAGAGAAAAATAATCGAGAAGGTAACACAAAATTTATCCTTAAGCCGATTATGGATAATCCCATGGGGATATGACACATTTTGATATGTCATGGAGACTTAGCTATTCAGGCTTCGTAATTCTATATAGTTCAAGAATGCAGCTCTAAACTTTCATTAGAAAAGCGTTAGAGCTGAAAATTATAAAATTTATATCTAGGATATTAGGTTTCATAATTATTGGGAGCCTGAACTATATAGGTTCATCATGTCCCCTTTGCTAGCTCATTATAAGTCCAATAACGAACCGACGTGCTTTTGCAATAAATTGGTGACTTATGTTAAATTATTAGATTGGCTGAAATTCGATAGGATCAGATAATTCATGTTTGTTTATCGGTTAAGTTGATTTTGTGAAAAATTAATTCAAGATAAACTTGTGGAATTATTAGAAATATTTATTTTTCTAGAGATTATCCAGATATTGTTGTTTTAATTAGATAATTTCTCTATTGGGTTATTTGAATTAAAACTAAGGCTTTATCCTAAGAATCTCTAGTGGGAAATAAAAGTTTCGTATGGATCATTTATCGTAAGTTTGGCATGTTGGTTTTTAGGTTCAGCTTACTGATGGAGTAAGGTCGATAAACCGATCTGCTAGTTTGGCCTGCTAACCGAATGATAATCTTATTACATGTTTTTGCGCTATTTTATCAGATATTGATCTAGATTCAAATTTTTCGAGGCCTTATCTGATAAAGTCTAACCCCGGGGCCCATCCTCTATGAATTAGGAGTGAGACTCATAAGTTATTTAAATCAGTTGAGAAATCTAGAGTGAGCACTCAGAGCACTCTATCTATGAGTCTATAAAACTCCCCTGAGTGTTGTTGTACACAAATCATGAACCTTAGTTTTGGGTTTTCTCAATTGGTTGCAAGGAGAGTCACTACGGAAGAGCTATACATTATGCACCCACACGCATTTCGATCGTGAATAGAAAATAGCAAAAAAGACTACTTGGTTAAGGCTCTTCTGGAACGCCTTTCTCTTCACAGATTGCAAGGAGCTCTTTAGCATTAAAAGGTTAGTAAGATTTGGTTAATTTATGCATATAGCATGTTAAACTTGTGTTTTGAAAAATATTCTGATATAAAAAATTTTAAAATTTTCGTTGCATACTATTTTTCTAACAATTGGTATCAGAGCTATGGTTTTTACTTAAATTTACATGTTTAATATCATGCTATATGAATAAATTATATGATCTTGATCTCTCCTATGCTTGAATTTATTTTTTACAGAGTTGGCG
The DNA here is from genome assembly GCA_946598075.1 of Artocarpus hirsutus. Lineage (NCBI taxonomy): Eukaryota > Viridiplantae > Streptophyta > Magnoliopsida > Rosales > Moraceae > Artocarpus > Artocarpus hirsutus. Next base: position 5,618 of record CAMOHE010039351.1, read on the forward strand.
GTCTAGGGTTTCTATATATATACATTTTCATGGAATTATATAGTGAATGTTTATTAATTATTATCGTTGATTAAATTATCATTTAATTATTCATTAATTAATTAATTTATGCTAGTTATGATCCCTTAGATGTTAAAATGTATATCTAAGTTTTTTATGTAATTAGATGGTGGTTTATCATCACAATCTAGGAATTATTATTTAATTTTCAATTTGTAAAAATTTTATAATTAAATAATCATTAGTAGAAAGTCGGATCAATAAGAAGGATGATAGCGTTCACAAGTATTTCCTAAATCTCTAATTTTATGTTTTGAATTGTTGAAAATAAGATTGAAAAACTACATTAAAAGTGTATTTTTCTAGAAATAATGATATTTGCTTGATTGGCTAGCCAAATCCTCTGGTTTGGGGGGCCAATGGTTGCGGTTCAGCAGGTCAAACCTTTAGGATTGGCAGGCTATCCGCGGGGTAGTATTCTAATGGCTCTAGCAATAGGCTGAACTTTCAAGTTTGGCAGGCCGTTCTATCATGATCGGCAGGCCGAACTGTGGTGTTCCACAAGCCGAAGGGTCATGATTGGCAAACTAATTACATAGATCGACATGCCGGCATAGAGCTGTGAATTTTTTAAAAAGGTGTGTTTTTCACTATAGTTTTGATTTTATTTTTGGGACAATTTTGAGAAACATTATATTTGGATATGACCGAAAATATGAAGCTTTTGATCTGTGTGGGATTGAAGACTTGAAGATGGATTATACATGAAGAAGGATACAATATGAAGATTCAAGGATGAAGAATCGATAATATGTTTCGACTTATCTCTTGTAATCTTTATTTTCTTATCTCTAGGGTGGGACTATAATATTACAGCTATTTATTATTAGTTTGTTTGTAGCTTTGCCTTATTGTTTTGCTTATCTGCATCATAATATGATTTGCCATCTATGTTGATAACATGTCATATAAAATAGGGAGTGTCACTCATTAAAAATTATTCATGCATGTTCTTAAAATAAAACCTTGATTTCAAAAGATTGAATGGGAGAAGGTTTTCAAAGATAGGACCTACGGCCTCTATCGTTGATCCATAGGTAGCACATGGTGGTTTTGACCCCTAGGAAGGGACTTCATCATGTACCAAGTTGGATCTCTAAGAGGATAAGGTATTTTAGCATGATTTATCATTGCACACCCCTAGGTGATGATTATAAATCATGAATAAAATATTGAAACGATGGTTATACACTCATGTTGATTTTATTATTAACCTCCCTTAGGAACTCTGTTAATAAAATTGATGGCCAAAGAAACGATTATTAATATGTGCTGGATCATACGGGTCCTGGATGGCATATATTAATCAAGAGAGGATCCGTGTTCCTAATTGAATTTGGCAAGTCTCCTGTAGGCGGCTTGTTGAATTTTGAGTTGGGAATTATCGTTGTAAGGTTGTGATATTTTCCAAGTTAGGAATTATTGTGGTATGTTTGCTTTTGTTTGGTATATCATTCTTTATTAGAGATAAAAAATGCCTAAAAATGCTTTATCTTTGATACTTGATAGAAACCAATAAACAGGTGAGAACTATAATGAAAGGAAACAAAACCTAAACATCATCTTATCTTTTGAGAAACTAAAATTTGTGATGACGACACCATATCCTCCTGAGCCTATAGGAGATTCCACTAATGAGCGAATCCATGCGTATGATCGCTCGAAAGATGCTAATGATCAGGCTCGCTATTATGTTATGAACAACATGAATAAGGTGTTGCAGGCTCAACATGAAGATTATGAGATAGTGAAGCAGATCTTAGATAAGCTTGCAGACATGTTTAGAGGCTAGGCCCTAACAAAATGACAAGGGGAGCTTTGGAAACTCTTAAACTACAAACAAAGGCCAGGGACATCTGTAGAGGAGCATATGATGTTGAATATGGGTTACCTCGCTGAGGCTAAAACCAATGGAGCTAACATTGATGTTGAAACTTAGATGACTGTGGTCTTTGAGACTCTATCTAAGGAGTTTATTCTATTCAGAGCTACATTTAATTTAAGCAATAGATAGGATATGAACTTGACTAAGCTGATAAAGTAGTTATAGGAGTTTGAACTTTTGATTAGGGAAACTCCTGTAAGTGGCGAGGCCAACTTGGCGGCTATTTCTGGTTCCAATCCTAACCTAAGGAATTGAAAGAGGCAATGGGCCAAGAACAAGAAGTCTTCTATTCCTCAATTGGCAAGAATAAGAAGAAGAAAAAAAGAACCCGAAGAAGCTCAAGTGCTTTTTTTGTGGGAAGGTCGAGCACATCAAGAAGAATTGCAAGGACTTCCTTTCTCGAGAGGTAGGTGTGATCTTTTGGTTGTTGAGATTTGTTTAGTTGAGGTATCTAGCAACACTTGGGTCATGGATTCTGAAGCAACTAATCATGTTTGTGTTTCTCTATAAGGGTTTAAAGAAACAAGAAGTCTGCTACATGAAGACTTCATGCTTCGGATGGGCTTTGGATCCTTCGTGTTGGCTGAAGCAATGGGAGACATCCATCTTAAATTTGATAATTATAGGAATTTATTTTTGCGAGGTTGTTTTTATGTTCCTAAACTTAAAAGGAATTTAATTTCTATAGCTTGTTTATTTAAGGACTCTTATGTAGTTTCTTTTAATAATAAAGTGGTGATTTATAAAGACAAATCTTTTATCCGTGATGGATGGATGCATAATAATCTATATTTTATCAAATCTAAAATGGACTTACTGTTGAACACTGAGGTTAATGATAATAACTCTAAAAGACTTAAAACTTCTCACTCTAATAAGACTTATCTTTGGCATTTGTGACTGGGTCATATTAATCTAAATAGGATTCAAAGGTTGGTAAGAGATGGATATTAAAGTCACTTAAAGGTAGAATCTATACCATAATGTGAATCTTGTTTGGAGGGTAAAATGACCAAAAGACCATTTAGGTCTAAGGGCAATAAGGCCAAAGCGGTTCTATAACTTGTGCATAGTAATGTTTGCAGACCTATGAACATTCGAGCACGAGAAGGGTATGATTATTTCATCACTTTTATTGATAATTACTCGAGGTATGGGTATATATACCTAATGCACCACAAAAGCAAAACTTATGACAAGTTCGGGGAGTTTCAAGCTGAAGTGCAAGAGCAATTAGATAGACACATAAAGGTACTTCAATCAAATCAAGATGGAGAATGGATTCTTGGGACACTTATTAGAGAATGGGTTCCTATCCCATTTGACTACACCAGGCACTCTAGAGTAGAATAGCATGGTTGAGAGAAGGAATAGGACTTTGTTGGATATGGTCAAGTCCATAATAAGTTATTCATCATTGCCTTTATGCTTTTGGGGATATGCACTACAAAACACATGTTATCTTTGGAATAATGTGCCTTCAAAATCGGTTCCTAAAACTCCTTACAAGTTATGGATGGGGAAAAAGACATCCTTAAACCATATTCAAATATGGGGATGTCTGGCTCATGTCCTGTTTAAGGAGCGAATAATTTGGAAGCATGTTTGAAAGTTTGTGTGTTTATGGGATATCCAAAAGGGAATAAAGGGGGTTATTTCTACAACCTAAAGGAAAATAAAGTCGTAGTTTTAACAAATACAACTTTCCTTGATGAAAGTTACATGGACGACTTTAATCCTCAATGTAAAGTGGTGTTCAAGGAGTTGGCAAGTGATTCAATCAATCTAGGGGTTCCAAATGAAACCATTCTAATCAGTATAGAAAAACCAACCAAACCTGACAACAACCTAAGGGGCTTTGGCGTAGTGGGAGGTTCAGGCATCAACCTGAGAGGTACATGTTCAATGGTGAGGTCTTATTGGTTGAACATGATAGGGATCCTTACACTTACGAAAAGGCTATGGAGGATGTTGATTTGAAACTCTACACGAAGGCCATGAACATAGAGATGAAGTCTATGGAGACTAGTCGGGTCTGGGAGCTTGTAGATCTCCCTAAAGGGGTAAAACCCATAGGTTGTGAGTGATCTATAAGAGGAAGAGAGGAGTGGATTGAAAAGTCGAAACCTATAAGGCTAGGTTACTAGCTAAAGGATACATGCAAAAGGAAGGAATCAATTACGAGGAAACCTTTTCGCCTATAGCCATGCTTAAGTCCATCCGTATTTTCTTGTCCATAGCTACCATTCTCGACTACGAGATTCGACAAATGGATGTCAAGATAGCCTTTCTAAATGGCTATCTTGATTAGTCCATTTATATGGAACAGCCAAATGGGTTCAAGGCTAAGGGTCAAGAGGGTAAGTTTTGCAAGCAACTAAAGTCAATAAATGGACTTAAGTAGGGTTCCCATTCTTGAAAAATAAGATTTGATCAAGTGATCAAGACTTATAGGTTCGCACAAAATGTGGACGAATCAGGTGTTTACAAACACATTAAGGATGGGAAGGTGTTTTTTCTACTGCTCTATGTAGATGATATTCTGCTAATTAGCAATGACGTTGGGGTGTTGTCATCGGTCAAATTATAGTTGACCAAGCAATTTGACATGAAGGACTTGGGTAAGGCTAATTTTGTTCTCGATATCTAGATTTTTCAGAGTACGAAGAACAAAATGATAGTTTTATTAGGCTACATAGATAAAATTCTTAGAAGGTATGTAAAGTAGAATTCTAAAAAAAGTTGGGCAACCATCTAGGTCTGGAATTACTCTTTCTAAGAAAAATTCTCCAAAGTCTGATGAAGAAAGAAAATACATGAAGAAGGTGCCTTATGCTTCGGCAGTGGGAAGTCTTAAGTATGCCATGCTTTGCACACGATTGGATGTTAGTTATGTAATCAGGATGGTAAGTCAATTTCAGTCGGATCCAAGACCGAACCATTGGGTTGCGGTCAAGCATATTTTCAAGTACCTGAGGAGAACTCGAGGGCATATGCTTATATATTTGGGTGAGGATTTAACACCTCTAAGATACAAGGACTCGGATTTCTAATTTTGTCTAGATTTGAGAAGATCGACTATTGATTTTGTGTTTATTCAAGGCGGTAATACCATTGTTTAGGGAAGTGTCAAACAAGATTGCACTTTGGATTCAACAATAGAGGCTGAGTATGTGGCAGCTAGTGATGCTTTGAAAGAAGCAGTGTGGCTATGCAAGTTCCTTAGGGATCTTGAGGTAGTTCTTGGTATAGAAAAGATGATCCCTATATTGTGATAACTCTATGGCGATGGCTAATGCTAAAGAGCCAAGATTTCGTAAGAAGAGTAAACATATTAATTAGAAGTATCATGTGATAAAGGACTTTGTAGAGGCAAGGCATGTTGCTATATGCAAAATCACATCCGAGGATAATTTAACTGATCTATTCATGAAGACACTAACTGCAAGAGTTTTTTAGAGGCATCTGGATAATTATATTCTATGTTTAACTATGTTTAAGTAATACAACATGTTCTTTGGCCAAAAGTGTGCATTTGTGATATTTTTATACTCAGCCTGTTTTATATTTGAATTAATGCAAAATCATTGTAATATAAACTTATGACCTATATCAACAAGTTTGGTCTATTGAAATTGAATGGTATATCATTTTATGATGTTAGGCCATTAGTACATTTTATTTTTTAAGATGACTGATCTTTTCACTCAACACAAATTGGAATCAAGATAAATAGAAACTACCATTTACTACATCATAAGAACTATGCCATGTTATGTTCTAAGGTGTATTGATTGGAATGTTATTTGGGAATGATATAGATCGTTGAAAAGCAATCATGATTCATGACATTTACATTAGAACATATGATATGATCTAAGAAGGTAACGAGATTTTTAACTAAAATGAGGGTATGGTGCTTAATTGGTGCTTGGGTAAACAAGGGACACGGGTGGGATTGGCGGACATAACAAAGGGTGGTGAATGTTTTGAGGTTGAAAACCAAGATAAGAAAAGCCACAAAGAATGAGACTGAATACGACGAATATCTAAGGTCTAAAGACCATTATGGAAACCCCGTATTATTACTATTGCATTAGCCAAATTATGATACACAGGTTTTGATAATCATAATTTATCATTACCAGCGAAATACCACACTCCAAGGGTATCCAAAAAAAAGAAAGAATTGTTAAAAGAAAACTAATAAAAAAAATGTCTAATTGCATTCTTGTTCAATGTTCATGTTCATGTATTAGTTTCTGCTTACTGAGCCTTTAACTCGTTATAGTTCTTATGATGTAGGTGAGGATGCAGAGAGTTAGGGTTTGACCAAGTATCCAGAGCTACTAGATAGAGATTTGTACATATTTCATGTTTAGATCAACTCCTGTTTTGTCAAATTTAGCAACTTTGTTATAGTTTTGTAAACAAATATATTGCTAACTCTTGATGTGATAGTATACTCCGCATTCTGTTTTGAAATATTGTATATATTTTAAATAAGAAAATGAGTGAAACAATAGTTTCTTAACTATTTTGTATTGAAATGAATATTTTAAGTATACAATAACATTTATAATGTAAATGAAAGGTTAATACTATTTATCCTAACTAAATGGGCTTTCCACGAGCTTATTAATTAGCTTGAGGGGTATTACAACCAAGGAAAAAAACAATCGTGTAAGCTTCATTTTGTACTACAACGGACGATTACATGACAGTTTTTTAACCGTCGTGAAACAAACAATTTTTAATAGTGATTACAGCAATTTAATTTTTATAAGAAAAAATATTGTAATAATCTTAGTTTAAACTAAAAGTTTTAGTTTAACCCAAAGTTCCTAAACAACCTATTATAGTTCATTTTTAAAAAATAAAATAAACAACAACTTAATCATAATATTATAGGAATTTATACTTTTGTAAATTGTAAATTTTAAAAATTAAATTAAACTCTATTTAAAAATAATAATAATATGTTTTAGTTAAAATTTTTGATTTAATTCACGCTGCAAGAGGAAAAATTTCTTGGTTCCGCCACAGTTTCCCTTGTGCCCAATATACACACATATAGGGAAGGTTCCCAATATAATTAATTGGTCTCACTAACATAGTATATGCATTATTATTTATTGAACAATATATCCTGCGAAATTAAGGGCATTACACCCTGACTTTTCTCATAGGTGTTTCCCTTGGGATGGTTTTCGATATTGTGATCTAATATGTGTGTGAAGTCGATATTGCTTTCACATAGTGCTTAATTTTCCTACGTGCACGGTGCATACATGAAGTCAACTTTCACATTTTTTTTAAATATGTCTGGACTTTTCTGTTGACCAGTTGGCTAGTCCTCTCTATTTGTATGTGTTTCATTTTTTTCCTCAACTCATGAACTCTTTGTTTAGAGAACCTAAGAACAATTTATGCCTTGTTATTTATATGATAACTGCTTTATGTGTTAAAAGGCTACAAATTTTCTTTTATTTTTTTATTTCTCTTTTTCCACACTTCAAAATACGTGTTCATTTTTTTTGGCTTATATACGATCTAGCCGCTGTGTAGTTCCCCTTATTTGGCATCATGCTACAATTTCTGTGAACTGACAATATTTTCGTACAATTTTTTCCCCTTTGGCATTTTCTAATATTGGACCAGATATGGAGTATAAAATTGATGTCGCGTTTATATAGTTTAGTCTTTTGTCAATATTCATGAAGTGAATTAATTTTCACAATACGAAATTAATAAGATAGATATTTTTTAGTTCCCTTTGTTATGTCCCTTCTTGGTCTCTCACCCCGAACAATTTATGCCTCAATCGTACAGTTGCTATGTGTAATGTACGTTATGATTTTAATAAAGAGACACAGCCTTTTTTTATAGACATTTTTCTAGAAAAACGGCACAGAAAAGTTATGATTTTTCGTTAAGTGTCCAATGAAGATTTGTAACCTTTTTAATAGCCATTCATTAAGTTTTACGTATTTTAATAGGCATTGTTGTAAATGTGGACTTTCATGTTAAATGTTTTATAATCTGACAAGTGGTTTTTTTTTGTTCATAACCACCCTATGACCATTTATGTCCGCCAAGCCGCTATGAACTAGCTATTTGTTCGAAGAAAAAAAAATGTTCACATTTTAGGACTAGGGTTGATCAGTGTAGTTTCCAATAGAAGAGGAAATTTTACCCTAGGGAAAAACAATATCAAGGCTTATAATTAGTTGTTTGATCAAATTTTCACAGTCTAAGAATGTTGCCCTTAAAGTTTTGTATTACACGACACAAAAGTACTCTCATTATAAATCATATTGTTAATATAACACCCAGAATTTAATTAAGATGATTAGTGTATGAAATAGTGAATTAGTATGCCATCATGTAATTTGAACTTAATTTAACTATTTTGTGATTTTTTAAATTAATTTTATTTTTAATTATTTTTAATCACTCTTAATTATTTTTATTTATTATTTTAAATTCTAAAATAAAACAATTTGTCAAATGACCAACACGTCCCATTTTGAAAAACCATGCGCGAAACAATGGTTTTGTAATAACAAAACCACGTTGTCTTCTCTATTTATTTCCCTCCTTCCCTCTCTTTCCCTTATGCTCTCTTTCTTTCATTCCTTCTCTCACTCTCCCCCAGCGTCTCTCTCTCTCTCTCTCTTTGATCTCAAAATTTTGAGCTCAAGCCTTGATCTTCAGCTGGATTGAAAGCTTGGAGACTTGGTTGAGCATCCACAAACTCTTTCAAGCATTAATTCAAGGTTAGATTACTTTTTTTTCAAAACATTGAAATTTTACCCAAATTTTTAAATTCTCTTAGAATGTTGAAATCTGAGTTTTCTCTAGCTTAGAAACCTTTCTATCTAAGTTGTAGAACCCAATCCCCTTAAAATCTAGGCTAGATTGAACGAAATCAAGCAAATCAACTTTTTCTTCTTTTTCTCATTTTTGGATTTATTTGAAAATTCTTATGTGAATCCTGTTTAAAGTTGTTTAAACATATTCTATTATGTTTTTTTATCATTTATGAATGTTATTCATGCCTGAGAACTGAGATAACAGTTTAGATTGCGATTTTGGGCTAGGGGAGGCTGAGGCTCGAAGTCTCAAACCTCCTAGATTTTTCCAGTTTGGTAGGCCGATCTTGAGCATCGGCAAGCCGAACTCACATCATCGGCAGGCCGAAGCTGGGGACAGATCGGTAGGCCAATCCTATATGACCGGTAGACCGAATAGTGGAGTTCGACAGGCCGGACCAAGAAGTTCGGGATGTTGACTGAGCTCCACAAAATTTGATGTTTTTCACCTATTTCCATTATTTTAAACCTAGTTAAAGACTTTGATCCTGTAAACAATTTTTGTGAACTTCAAAGGCACACTAAGACACCATGAGTTAGCTTGGTAGTGTAGAATATCCTATGCTAGATATTGATGAACTTAGTTTACATTTAAGGTCATTCGTGGTTCCGTTGAGCTAACATATAGCAGGTTGGGATTGCGGTGTTAAGCATCAGTGCAGGACATTGAGGCAGGACTCTTACCCTTTCTTTGGTAACCATGTTTTGAATGATTTTGGCCTAAAATGAATTCTTCTAAAATGTTTTTCAATGTATAATTGAAAAAGATTTTTTTATCAGTTGTTTTCACAAACTGTTGAATGATGTGATATTCATAATGGACCTCATAATGAATGTAAACAAACTTACTTGGTAAAATGAGATTTGAATAATTATATAAATGCTTAATTGGGCATGATGCCATACTCAAAGATTGGATCATGTAAAGTACCTTGGGGGTAAGTCCCAAAACCCCGTTAGGCCACTACGGTGGTGATATCTATGGTAAGAAAAGATAATGAGATCATTTCTTGATGAACAATGAGTTGCTTTTGGTAAGAATGATTTAACTAGATTTATTTATTTAATGTGTTTTCTAAATATTTTCTCAAAATGATAAATTTTATGTCTCGATTAAATGATTTTAAACTTAGTCCTATTGTGCTTTTCGCTCACATTTTATTTGTTTTAAAACCTTTTTTCCTTAGGTGGAATTCAACTTAGGATCGACTGGGAGTCCACCGATTGGACTCGTGAGCAATTAAATACCTCGAGTAGGTTATTTGTTCTATTGTTTCAAGGCATGTAACACTTTAATTTTCTTTCCTTGTATTGGACTGTGATTGTAATTTTAATTATTGTCAATGCCACATGTGTGCACTAATGTGGGTTCGGTAGGGCCCAACTCATACTTATTTGTCTTATTATTTTATTTTGTTTTTATTAGCGCTAGCATTTTGATGAATGTCTCAAAAAGATTTAAATTATCGCGTTTTTCATAACTAACTAAATTCTTTAATTGGTGATTTTAATTAAAATTTAATTTCATTAACCTAATAATTTTATTTAATTATTTTAATTAATCCGCCATGTCACTTCCTAGATTTTAGGGCATGATAAAATGATATCAGAGCCCTAGGTTATGAACCTTTGGAATTATGCACACATAGGTACGACAATGAAATACCATTAATAGTCTAATTTTGTTTTCAGAATTGAGAGAATGGCACCTAAACGTCGTCCAGCTGCCACTGACACGAGCTCAGTAGATGATGAAGGTATGATGGGGGCAATGTTTGCTGCTTTTGTACAAATGGCAGCGAGGGTTAGGCTAGAGGATTCTGAGGCAAGTCGTTGGCCTGCATAGTTATTTAAGGAATTTAGACATGCATTCATTCCAAGCTTTGATGGAAATGGAGACTTGTAGCTGGCCAAGTATTGGTTAGACTCAGTAGTAAAACATCTAGATACCCTTGGCATACTAGTGGAATATCGAGTGGAATTTGCAGGTTACAAGTTTGAGGTAGTGCTAATACTTGGTGGAAGTAAGCCAAGCGTTTGGAAGACAACAGGAATATCAATTGGTATAGGTTCAAGGAGTTGTTCTACTAGCGTCACTTCCCACAAGGGTATAAAGATCAAAAGGCCGTCGAGTTTTATAGATTGGAGCAAGGTGACATGTCGGTCACGGAATATGAGGCAAAATTCAAGGAGTTGGCTAGATTTGCTCCATCCACCATGGCATCTAAGCTTGAAAAGTGCATTAAGTTCCAGGAAGGACTTAAAGGATCCATTCAACAGCAGTTGATTGCTTTATGACTCTAGAACTTTGGTGAGTTGGTGTCGTCAACCCTATCGGTGGAAAGTGATTATGCCCTCTACTACAAGAACCGAGCAAGGACATCTAGAGGACCACAAAGGAGCAACAAGAGAGGTAGCAGTCACCAAGCTAACGTAAATAGTGGAAGCAGCAGTTCATCAGGCAGCGGATGCAGCAACCCTTACAGCTTCTATTGCCACTATTGCCAACAGCTGGGTGAGAAATTGCCCAATCAAGAATGCCCGCCTAAGACTTCAGACTAGAGAAGGTGCCAACCATCAACCTCAACCTCAGTCTTTACCTCTGCCTTTCATCACTTCACTCCTCAACAGATGCCCAACGTAAGGATATCAGCCACAGAATTTCTAGCATAATACCCCATAGTACTGAGTGCCAAGTATGGCTAATGTGCAGTCTCTCGCACTGCAAAAATATCAACCAACCAATCCAAGACCTAGCAACGTTGGTAGAGGAAAAGGGGTGGTTTTAGCCTAAATTCACACCATGACTTCAAGGAGCTCGGATGCTCAGACCAATAATGTAGTCGTCGGTAGTATGGTTTTAGTTTCTTAGTCTCTAGTACATGTTCTATATAATACTGGTGCCATTCATTCTCTCATTTAAAGTTCTTTTGTACATGCCTTAGGATTAGAGATAGAAGAATTTGATGAGCCCTTGATTATTATCGAGCCCTTGGGGCGGGTGTTTGTGAATTGTATTTGTAAATGTTATAAAATAATGATTGGTGGTGAGACTCTAAAGATTGATTTGGTTGTAATCCCCATAAGTACATATAATGTAATCTTAGGAATGGACTGGTTGTCGAAATATAATGTCGTCGTAGATTATCAACTTAGGAAAGTAACCCTAGTATCTGATAGGGGGACGACGATCACTACTAGGATGGTAATGATTGAATGCTGAGTAAGCATCTAATAAAGACATGTCTCAAGAGATGAAAGAATATAGCTTGCTCTGCCTTCCTTATGATGAACCTAGAATAAGAGTCCAGTGCATTGGGAAGAAGTGTAGTGATCCCTGTGGTTGATGAGTTCAAAGATGTCTACCTCGACGAGTTAGCAGGATTGTCACCACATCAAGAAATTGACTTTGGTATCAAGTTACTTCCAAGAACCGCTCTAATTTTCATAGCACCGTATCAGATGGCACCGACAAAGATGAAAGAGTTGAGAAAGCAACTTCAGGCGCTCACTAACAAGGGGTATATTTGGAATACCACATCATCGTGGGGTGCACCGATTTTGTTTGCTAAAAAGCATGATGGAATCCTCAGGTTATGTATTGATTACTGGCAACTAAATCAGGTTATCGTGAAGAATTTGATCAGCTAGGAGTTTCCCACTACTTTTCAAAGATAGATTTGTGATCTAGATACCAACAACTCAAGATTAAGGAAGAAGACATCCCCAAGATAGCTTTCAGGACTCAGTATGGGCATTTTGAGTTTCTGGTGATGCTATTTGGGTTGACAAATGCTTCGGCAACATTTATGGATTTGATGAACAGTATATTCAGGCCTTATTTGGATTAGTTTATGATCGTGTTTATTGATAACATCCTAATCTACTCTAAGACCTGGGAAGAGCATAAGCAACATCTCAGGATCGTGCTTCAAATTCTGTGAGAGCACTAGTTGTATGCCAAGAAGGAAAAGTGCATAGTTTGACTGACTAAAGTTAAGTTTTTAGGACACATCATCTTCGACCAAGGTATCTTAGTTGACCTTTCCAAGCTAGAAGCCATAATGGAGTAGGAACGACTAAGAAATATGGTAGAAATCCATAGTTTCTTGGGGCTTGTAGATACTACAGGAAATTTGTGAAGGATTTCTCAAAGATAGCGGCTCCATTGACACGATTGATCAAGAAGAATGCCTGATTCGAATGGGATGAAGAATGTGAATTTGCCTTCCAAGAATTAAAGAATCGATTAACCACCGCTCCGATATTGATTATCCTAAGTAGTGTCGAACCATACGAAGTCTACATGGATGCCTCAGGATGTGGACTTGGGTGTGTATTGATGCAACATGGGCTCATTGTAGCATATGGGTCGAGAGAGCTAAGACCTTACGAGTGGAACTACCCTACTCATGACTTAGAACTCGCAGTAGTGATTCACACACTGAAGATCTATAGATGTTATCTGTACAGGGTGACAGTTTAGGTTTTCTTGGACCATAAGAGTTTGAAGTATTTGTTTACCCTGTAGGATCTAAACTTGAAGCAATAGAGATGGATGGAGCACATAGAAGACTATGATTTCGTGTTGCAGTATCATCCAAGAAAGGCTAACGTAGTTGTCGATGAGCTCAGCAAGAAGTCTTTAGGGATTCTCGCTTGCTTGGCACTTGAAGACTGGAAAAGAGATGCAACTGTGAGTGAATACAGGCTACAATACTATCAGGACTACGATCGAGTTTTAGTGTACCATATAGAGTTGACCCCAACTCTTATCCAGGTGGTAAAGTAGAATCAATGGCAAGACTAGCATCTACAAGGAATATGGACGTGAATCCAGAATGGGAAGCAATTTAAAGAATGGAGAATACATGCAGACGGGTCATTATACTTCAAGGAGCATTTGGTAGTCTCAGCGATTGTAGAAGTAATGAAGGCCATAATGGGTGAAGCTCACCAGTCTCGATTTGCTATTCATCAGGGGAGCACAAAGATGTACTGCGATTTGAAGAGGCAATATTAGTGGAAAGGCATAAAGAAAGATGTCCAAGAGTATGTGGCCAAATGCACAACTTGTTGCCAAGTGAAGGCCGAGCACCAGAAGCTAGCAGGTCAGCTTCAGCGTCTTCCTATTCCAAGGTGAAAATGGGAGCACATCACAATGGTTTTTCTTACTGATTAGCCAAGGATAGAGCAAAGGCATGATGCAATTTAAGTCGTGGTCGACAGGTTGATGAAATCGCTGCATTTTATACCTTTTAGGTCGACATGTTAGAGGAGAGTTCTTAGGGAACTATATCTGCAGAATATAGTGAGGTTGCATGGAGTTCATTTATCCATTACTTACAATAGAGATACTCTATTTTACGCCAAGTATTGGAGGAGCTTTTAGGAAGCCTTAGGCACAAACTTGAACTTTAGCACGGCCTTCCATCCCTAGACGGATAGACAATCTAAGCAAATCATTCAAATCCTCGAAGATATGTTGCGTGCATGTGTCTTAGATTTTGATAGGAATTGAAAGAAGTATTTGCATTTAGTGGAATTTGCATACAACAATAGTTATCAAGCAAGCATCGGGATGGCACCATTTGAAGCACTTTATGGACGACAGTGTTGGTCACCAGTGTGTTGGGTAGAACTAGAGGACAATATTATTCTCGAGCCAGATGAGATCTGTGACAACAACAAGAAGGTCACCATAATACTAGATCGATTAAAAGCTATTTAGAGTAGGAAGAAGAGTTATGCGGATAGGAGATACTAACCTTTGGAATTTGAAGTAGGAGATTTCATTCTCTCAAACGTTTCACCATGCAAGGGTATATCGTGTTTCGATGTAAGTGGGAAACTTGCACTAAGGTACGTTGGACTGTTTGAGATTACTTAGCATGTTGGTATGGTTGCTTATCGGCTTGATCTTTCTCTTGAGCTTTCTTATGTTTACAACGTATTCCATGTGTCGATGCTTTAGAAGTCTCCACCTGAGCAAAACAAGATAGTCTTATTCCATAATATGCAGATCCAAGAGGACACGACATACGAGGAAGTGCCGGTCTAGATTATCAATCGAAAGGTGATAAACTTGCAACGCCATGATATACCGCTAGTGAAAGTCATTTCGCAGCATCACTGAGTTGATGAAGCGATTTGGGAGTTAGAATCGACCATGCTAAAGTTACACCAACATTTGTTTTTCTTTTGAAATGATTTGTAATTTTGAGGACAAAATTTCTTTTAGGAGTAGAGAGCTATAACACCTAGAATTTAATTAAGTATGAATAGTGTATGAAATGGTGAATTAGTGTGCCATGATGTAATTTGAACTTAATTTAACTATTTTGTGATATTTTTAAATTTATGTTACTTTTAATTGTTTTTAATCACTCTTAATTATTTTTATTTATTATTTTGAATTTTGGAACAAAACAATTTGTCAAATGACCAATGCATCTCATTTTAGAAAACCATGTGCAGGACATGGTTTTGTAATAGGAAAACCACCTTGTTTTCTCTATTTATTTCCCTCCTTCCCTCTCTTTCTCTCACGCTCTCTCTCTTTCTTTCCTTCTCTCACTCTCCCTCAAAATCTCTCTCTCTCTCTCTCTTTGATTCAAAATTTTGAGCTCAAGCGTTAATCTTCAGCTGGATTGGAAGCTTAAAGACTCAATTGAGCATCCACAAACTCTTTCAAGCATCAATTCAAGGTTAGATTACTTTTTTTCAAAACTTTGAATTTTACCCAAATTTTTAAATTCTCTTAGAATGTTGAAATCTGAGTTTTCTCTAGCTTAGAAACCTTTCTATCTATGTTGTAGAACCCAAATCCCCTTAAAATCTAGGCTAGATTGAACGAAATCAAGCAAAATCAACTTTTTCCCCTTTTCTTATTTTTGGATTTATTTGAAAATTCTTATGTAAATCTTGTTTAAAGTTGTTTAAATGTGTTCTTTTTTTTTTTTTTGCTATTATTTATGAATATTATCTATGCCTGAGAACTGAGAAAACAGGTTTAGATTGAGATTTTGGGCTCAGGGAGGCCAAGACTCGAAGTCTTAGGCCCCCAGATTTTTCCAATTTAGCAAGCCGACCTTAAGCATCGGCAACTTGACTCATGAGTTCAGCATGCCAGACTCATATCGTCGGCAAGTTAAACCTAGGGACAGTTCGGCAAGCCGATCATGTGCGACCGGTAAACCGAACTATGGAGTTTGGTAGGCCGACCGGGCTCCACAAAATTTGATGTTTTTCACCCATTTCCATTGTTTTAAACCTAGTTAAAGACTTTGATCCTATAAAATGATTTTTATGAACTTCAAAGGCACACTAAGACGCCATGAGATAACATGGTAGTGTAGAATATCCTAAGCTAGATATTGATGAACTTAGTTTACATCTAAGGTCGTCCACGGTTCCATGGAGCTAACGTATAGCAGGTCGAGACTGCGGTATTAAGCATCAGTGCAAGACATTGAGGTATGACTCTTACCCCTTTCTTTGGTTACCATGCTTTGAATTATTTTGGCCTAAAAATGAATTCTTCCAAAATGTTTTTCATTGAATGATTGAAAAAGTTTTTTTTTTATCAGTTGTGTCATAAACTATTGAATGATGTGATATTCATAATGAACAACATAATGAATGTAAACAAACTTACTTGGTAAAATGAGATTTGAATAATTATAGAAATGCTTAAATGGGCATGATGCCATACTCAGAGACCGGGTCGTGTAGAGTGCGACCTTGGGGGTAAGTCTCGAGACCCAATTAGGCTACTACAGTGATGATATCTATGGTTTGCTCAAGAAAAGATAATGAGATCATTTCTGGGCAAACAATGAGTTGTTTTTTGTAAGAATGATTTAACTGGCTTTATTTTTTTTAATGTGTTTACTAAATATTTTCTCAAAATGATAAATTTTATGTTTAAATTAAATGATTTCAAACTTAGTCTTCTGAGCCTTTTGCTCACATATTATTTGTTTTAAAACCTTTTTTTCCTCTAGGTGAAATTTAGCTTAGGACTAACTAGGAGTCCACGGATCGGACTTGCGAGCAGTAGAAAACCTTCAATAGGTTATTTGTTTTATTGTTTCAAGGCATGTAACGCTTTAATTTCCTTTCCTTGTATTGGACTGCAGTTGTAATTTTAATTATTGTTGATACTATATATGTGCACTAATGTGGGTCCGGTGGGGTCTAACTCATACTTATTTGTCTTATTATTTTATTTTGTTTTTGTTTGGCCTAGCATTTTGATGAATGTCTCAAAAAGATTTAAATTATCACGTTTTTCATAATTAACTAAATTCTTTAATTGGTGATCTTAATTAAAATTTGATTTAATTAACCTAATAAATTAATTTAATTATCTTAATTAATATGTCACGTCACCTCTTAAATTTCGGGAGCGTGAC
This sequence comes from Artocarpus hirsutus, assembly GCA_946598075.1. NCBI lineage: Eukaryota > Viridiplantae > Streptophyta > Magnoliopsida > Rosales > Moraceae > Artocarpus > Artocarpus hirsutus. Next base: position 22,855 of record CAMOHE010039351.1, read on the forward strand.
AATTAAACGAGCTAAACGAACTTGACCTACCAGCCCTTGTGTAGAATTCCCGAGAAAGAAAAGAAATAATAATATACTGGTCATGCTGATACCCATTTTCATTTTTATAAATTAGATATCATACATAAACCTTGTGGGAAATGCTACACTAGAGGGAAAAAAAAATTATCGTTCTTTGTTGGCTGCACTTTTTGGACCAGGCAAGAGCCGGGCTTTTCTTTTTCTTTTTTTTTTTTTTTTTCTTTTCCCCTCTTAAGTGAACATGTGATTGTGATATACTAAATTGTATAACCAAACTACACTTTTTTGGACTGGACACGAGTCAGGCTTTTCTTTTTCTTTTTCTTTTCTTTCCTTTTCTTTTACTGAACACGTGTATGTGACATAGTACATTGTATAAGAAAAAAGGATTTTTTTTTTTTAAATGAGTATAGAGGACTTCTTTTTTCAAACGAGTGTTCCAAAAAAAAAATAGCAAACTAGTGTTCCAAAAAAAAAAAATAGCAAATTAAGTGCGTTTGTTTGAGTGGTTGAAAGGTTTTGAACTCGAAATTTCTTTGAAATAGTGTTTCATAACATTTGTTTGACTCATTTTGAACCATTGATGTGACAACTTGAACCAAAAAGTAACCTTAAACTTGGATCTAACGTCCCCGCCCCCCCCCAAACAAATGTTTTCAGATGTTTTGAGCACATCTTTCACAAAAGTTAACTTTCAACACACATCAAATACAGTTTCAGATTTATTCTATTTTCAAACTACACCTCAACTACAAGTTTAAACCATGCTTTTCAAATTTTTTTTATCTCAAATCCAAAAAATTCAAACCACCATAATTCGAATCCATGAAACAAAAGGACCCAAGGTAACCACTAGAATACCCGTTTGACATAGTTTTTGAAGTTGTTTTTAGCTTCTATTACCGCCTTAAATCATCTATAGCAAATTAAAGTGTTTGGTAAACATTGTTTTTATAAGGGGTTTTTAAAAACTACTCACCAATAAGAAAAGCTGAAAAATAAGTAAGGGGTTGCTTTTTTTACAACTACTTTTGCTATTATAATTTGAAATTACTAAACTAACTTTAATAATAATATATAATTCTCAGTCTACTTATTTTTTCATAAGAAATTAAAAATATAATATATGTATGAAAATTTCAAATTATAAAAATATAAAATTTTACATTTCTTTTACATATTTTTAATAAATTTTGAATGTCTTAAAATAACATCACCACCATAAATTTAGAATTTATTTGTAATGTAATTAAAATAAATAAAATTAAATAATAGAAATAGAATTTTATTTTTTAATATTTTAATGTAAAAATATTGCATATGTGATATGAGAGTACAATCAAAATTACTTTAAATATACTTTGTAAAAAATGTCTATTTTCATCATTATATATCTCTACAATAATTTTATATATAGTTCACCAAATACTTACAATGTTGCTTCTTGCATGTACAATAGCTTGGAAATAAATATACTAAATGCCTATCTCCTTCTAGTCCATAACATAACAAATGCACAACATAAAAAAAGCTACAAAATACAACAAGCTACACAATACAACAATGCCAAATACAATAATCATCCTTTAATTCAAATATATATATATAATAAATATATATATATCATACCTTCAGATAGTGAAAATAGTTTATTATCAGTGCTTGTTACTCTTTTAAAATTAAAATATTACTCAAAGAAAACTTCTAGAATGAAGCGATCACTAGTTACTGAAAAATCAGTTTGAAAGGATCCTATTGTTTTGTACGGCTGAAAATTTGTTTTTTCGGCTAGGATGCTAATGGTGACTTTTTTGTGTTCTGTCTTGGTCTTTTAGCCGGTTAGTGACGGCCCGCTTGAAGAACCAAGACTACTAATGTATACAAAGCTCTCTTGGTGGTGGACCATGTTGATTTTTTTTTTTTTCTTTTTCTCAATTTTAGTTCTTTTTTATTTTATTATTTTTTTTTCAGATCAATGCTATGCTGCATTACTGCCAGTCGTCTTCAAAAAACAGGTCTTCCCTTCTTCATCTATTGAAAAAGTAAAACTAAGGCCTTGCTTGGTTTCGTTCTCAAAATTTTTAGAAATGTTTTCGCACGTTTTTTAAGGCAAAAATTTTAAAAACACGCTCAGCACAATTCTCAAAAAATTCTCATTTTACAAAATTAAAACATTTTCACTTATTTTGAAAAAAATACAAAACAACCCCTACGTCTTGTGAGCTGAAATAAAAATTGAAATATGCTAGGTTATTTATTGATTTGACTTGATAGGATTTAGGTTTTTTTTTTTCTTTTTTACTTGAAAGAAATATGCAGTCCTTCAAAACCCCAAAAAAGAATTACATCTGACGATAATTGAAAATGTTTGAAATGTGTTCATCGGTTAGGTTTTGTCGGTTTTTAGCTTATCAGTTTCTATTTTTAGTCGGCTAGTTTTGAGAAATGCAAGCCAAGTATCGACAAATTTTAAGAAAGGTTCGGTCAGTTTTCGACTGATGATGGTTGGGTTGTGACAATCGATTTTAAACAATAGTAACCAGCTAGGCCACATATAGTAATCCATTAATAACCTACATTGTTCCACTTTTTTTTGTATATTTTTTCCCACAATATGATATATTAGATGATTTACAAAACCCAACATTTTGAAAGCAATAATGATAAGTTAAACAATAAAAACCAAACAAATTAAAAAGAAAATTCATCATAAGTCCAAAGTTTTAAAATTCAGAGATGATATTATGTTTAATATATGATATATTAATGTAATTTATACTTATATTTTTTAAAAGAAAAAATTGGTCAGTCAGTACGTTTTTTGAAACAACCGAAAAATCACTTTCAAAAACCGAACCAGTCACTTTGTGGGTGGTCAATTCTCCGACCGAATCAGTTGGTTTTGCCTTTGGAACCTATTCTTTCAGTTTTTTCAGTCGGTTTTAGTCACTTCTCAATTTTTTTTTTTTTTGGAACAGCCTATAAACAGCCTAAAGTTCGTAGCTAGTGATGTGTTATTGTTTTCTTCTCTTTAAAAAAACAATAAAATAGTTGGAGCAAAATGACTGGAGAATCCATCTTTTTTTTTTTTTTTTCATCTTTATGTCTTTTCTTCTATATTTATGCTAAAACCATAAAATTCTGTAATTTTCTTTTCAGATATAAATATACTAAGTCATAACTGGTCAGCTTTTTGGGATGCTGATTCAGATAACCTAAAAGGGTCACCATATTATTAGAAGCAGAACTTGGAGAAAGATTTGCTGACCGGTTCAAAAAGGTTTTCCATTGGATGGAAATCACATCTCCGCAACGGAATCACTTTTTAGAACACAAGATGCATATTTTCCAACATAACCGCGTAAAGTATACCAAGTCCAACTTTTATCTTCTCCACGTCTATCATTTCACTCGGCAAATCTCTCCCTCTCCACACATCTGTCCCTAACATATAATGGTCTTTTTCTACCTATATATATACATATATATATATATCAACCCAAACAAACAACAGACAACTAACCAAAAACCATATTCAGCAAAGAAAAAAAAAAGTTAACCAAAAACCAAACAAAAAACACACAAACCAGATTACACAATGCAAGAACTACCCCCGGGTTATCGCTTCTACCCAACAGAAGAAGAACTGGTTTCCTTCTACTTGCTCAACAAGCTGGAAGGAAAAAGAGATGAAATAAATCGAGTAATCAATGTCATTGACATTTACAGCATAGAACCATGGGATCTGCCAAGTACATTAAATACAGTACACCAACCTTTTTCTAGATAGATTGCATTTATTTTTGTTCTTAGCAAAAGTAGGTGTACGAGAGTTTTAGATTAAATGCTTGGATAAAGTAAAGTTATTTGAATTTTCTTTTGCTGCTTGTTTCAGAGTATTCAGGAGAGTTATGTCAGGGAGACACTGAGCAGTGGTTTTTCTTCACGCCAAGGCAAAAGAGAGAGGCCCGAGGAGGGAGACCAAATCGTACCACGGCTTCTGGATATTGGAAGGCGACAGGATCGCCTAGCTATGTTTACTCCTCGGATAACCGGGTAATAGGAGTGAAGAAAACCATGGTTTTCTACATGGGAAAAGCTCCTACAGGCAGAAAAACAAAATGGAAGATGAACGAATATAGAGCTATTGAAGTAGGCAACCCAGATAACATTGCTACTCCTAAGGTAGTGCAAAGCAATACATGTACTTGTTTCTTTTTTTAAACAGATAATTGTAAGTAGTTTTGGCAATCTAACCTTTCATGAATCTACCTATTTTTATTCTCCTCTCTTATCAACCATATCTTCTGTTCAGCTTAGGCATGAATTCAGCTTGTGCCGAGTATACGTGATATCTGGGAGTTTTCGAGCATTTGACCGCCGCCCGTTAGAAGTGATGGGGGACCCACAACATCAAGCTGACGAAGCCGGACCATCTGATCAGAACACCACAATGGTGGATAAAGCAGCTGGGAGTTCATCCGAAACTTCATACCCAGGAGACCCAGCTGATCTCCCGGGGCCTGCAGAAAACAATACATATTGGGAAATGAATGATGGTCTAGAACAGACTTTTTGGGATCTGGAAGAACTAAAGTCGCCCTAAATGAAGCCATTTTCTAAACTTACACCGGTGTCTGATATAGGAGTTGCACTCGAGAAAGCAAATTTAGGCATGACTTAAGATGTATTAAGAGTTCAATTTTTTTTTCCTCCTCTTCCTCCTTTCGTGAGTGAAGATTAATAAGCAATAACATGAAAGGTTTTTTTCTTTTTTCTTTTTTCTTTTTTTCCATTTTTTGGCAATATTGGAAGGTAGGAACATAAATGTTAAAAGGGTAGCTAAGCTGAGTCATGGATACCAACATACGTCCTATCAGCTTTCGAGTTAGACTTTCTGACACTATTTGGCTTCATAGTGCTTGAAGAGGACAGCACATGCTCATATTAAGGAATCTGACAAAAGTTCAAAAGCTAGACTTGGGGGCCTGCATGCAAGCAAAATTTGAAGACAAACTATTAAAGGTAATACCAGAAAAAAGACAGCGATATGCATGTTACAAAATAAGTAGAATTGATGGTTTTTAATTTATTAATTAAATAGAAACCTCAAATAATAAGAAGACAATCTAATTGCATGCGTAACGTTTACTCTAGCGCTTGCAAACCAAAAGTTGTATCAGAATTATATGTTCCTAACCTTTATTATTCGAGGAGTTGATCTTCAAATATAAAATTGATAACCATGAATTTCAAAGTAAAAGTCTTGAAAAGATACAACATTCCTCCTCCCAAAGGCAGTCGGCGTATGTGGGGAGAAAAAATGCAAAGAAATATCTTGTAAAAATCCTCAGTGAAATATGCCCAAAAAAAAAAAAAGTTCTTATAGGTTTACACCGACGAGGCTCCCAAATATATATATGTAATTAGCGAGTTCATTTAGAGCTAAGATCATGAGGACATTATGCATCTAGGAATCTCCCGGTGTTATATGATCCATTTAACCATAAAAAGGACGAAACCCATATATTCATCATTCACTTTTTACTATGGGAAAGAATTTTATGTCCTATTAAAGTAGAAAATAGATAAGCCATATCTGGACTGCATATAGAATAATACTTGAGAAAACACAAATGCAAAGCTACTACTGAACTGATCGTATATAATAATACTAATTGTCCGAACTTTTATCCGTTCTTTTTTTTATTCAACTGACATGAATCACTCTTTAATTGGTAAATCCCATATAATTTAGTGTTAGAGAATTGAATCTTACCAATGGCATCTTTTGAAGAATGACAACTTCCCAGTCCGTCAATCAGTGGAAGTTTGAAATAAAATTGAGGCATGTAGTGTAGCAGTACTCATTGCACATAACTCAAGCAATCCCATTGAAACCGAGAAGAGAACACCAGAGTATGGAAAGAAGAAGTCAAAACTATAAAATGACGCGAGAAAAAGTAGCACACTGAAGGAAAGGAAGTGAAGACAGATATTTCAAAAACAATAGAATGTGTAATTTTTGAGTGTTCTCTTGATAGACAACAACATTTTGTCTATAAATTAATGAAGAATTACAGTGATGCTAATAAAAAAACAAGAAGAAACGAGGTCAAGCACAAGGAAAAGCGATAAAAAGTTCTAAAACAATCAAACCATTTAGACCAACTATGAATATATTGACAGAAAAGCTATAAATAATAATGCACACAGAGGACTTGTTCCATTAACATCGTCAAGTTTTATCAACGAAAGCATTTTACATAAAGCCAAGATATATCATCCAGAAGTAAGTCATAGATAAAAAATAAAAAAATAAAAAAAAGAGTTAGTGAAAAAAGGAGAATGTAGTTCATTTTCAACTTCCACTATAGAACATAAATATATTACCATAATGTCTTTTTTAACAACGAAAACTAGAGGCTCAAACAACAAAACACATCATCAAAGGCATAGCATTCCTGGTTCATTTGAAGAAAATTCATCATTCATATTCCCCTTTTCAAAATTCCACTCCTTCTTTACATGTCCAAGCTTCTTGCAGTTTATACCTCCTGATGTTTCTTGCAAATTTGGATCTTCCCTTGAAGTATCATTCCTGCAATGGCTACACAAATTTGAATTTTCACTAATCTCTTGACGTTAATGTTCTTTAGTAAAGAACTCCTTTGCCTTAAAAGAAGATTCAACCAGTTCTTTCTTCTAGCTTCTTCATTGAGAAAGCTATCCTTACTTTGTGTATAGTTAGATTATAAGTACTTATCTCCCATACATCAACTCTAATCTCTTTTAAAAGGACATCAATTTTGTTTCGTATGCAAAATGCCAAATAATATCATTTGCATTAGTTCTCATTCCTTTACCTGTTGGTTTTGCTTCAGCACCTTGGATAGCCTAATGCATGTTTTTGCAGCATAGGAAATTTCCCCATTCCATGCTTCAGAAAGAAAAATGCAATGATTTAAACTTAAAACATTGTCACAATAGCTATAGTGGCGTCCATTTCATTCCACACAAGAAACTACACCTAAAACAACTTTGAGCTTTGCTGGAACTTCGATATTAAATTCTAAATATCAGTATGCAATAAACGACCTTGTCCCACTTTCTGTTTTTAAAATAGGACAGTCTCTCAATCAAACAACTTGCATGGCCAATGTCAACAACATAGGAATGGGTTGGGTGGTCAGGAGATGGACAATTCAAACGAACACCTCGGAGACAGATTAGCCAACAAACGAAATCAGGAGTCTTTCACCAGGAATCACTGCATGAGGATGAAACTGGGACATAAACCATTTTTTATCTTCTAGTCAAAACTTTACACAAACTTACCATCTACTTGTTTCACCTCTAATTTTTCCTCTTTCTTCCCCTTCGCACCAATCTACTGGGGGCAACTGTTTCTTTTTTTTTTTTTCATATTTACAGACACGGCGAAGCTTGTAAAGACAGCCTTGTGGCCTACTGTTTAATTTAAAACAATTTATGGTCTTAGCAAATTTGAAACATAGGACAGGCCTCTGAACAAATATCGCCATATACTTCTTAAGGTGCAGCTATGATAACTCTCACCTAATGCTTAAGAAAATAGCATTCCACTGATAATTACGAACTCTCCAACAAAAATGCAACCTAGAGGATTTTGTTAAGCACTTGTGTTCATCATTATACAGATAGACCAAAGAAAATTCACTAAGTTGTTTTCCCATCAAATAAAAGAATAGACATAGAGAAAGAATTGTTTAAACTTGAACACCTCAGTAAAACATTAAAACTGTTCTTTTCCTAGAACCATTTCGCATTGAGGATAGCACCTCATTTTCCTTCTTTATATCGGACTATTTCCTTCCTTTTCTTCTTTTTCCAAAACGGTAAGTCCGTTCCAGGACCCTTTTGGTTCCTCATCTAATTCTTCAAAAATGCATACTTTATATGCGTATAAGCTGGTAACACATAAACCTTCTTCTCTATTAAAAAACTTAACACTAGTTTTGCTATTCAAGCATGTTGTCATACTTGGCAGAGTATTGTTCTATAATTTAATATACCAGTGTTCTACCTGATGGTGGCATGTAATTCTCTGCTAATACATAAAAGATATTTTCAATACCAATGAGATAAGACCATATGCTGTCAAGAGAATCCAGGTCCAACGAAAACTCTCTACGTGTAAATATGTTTCGATTGAGAAGGAAAATTTCTAAAACCAGTCTGCAGCATTAGATGGATTAACGTCAAGGGATTTTATTGTCTATACACGCCATAGAATCCTTCTAAATGCCTATGAAAGTTTTTCATATAAGATAAACATCAGATTAATAAACCAGCGCATGCTTTCTTTTTATTAATAAACCAGCGCATGCTTTCTTTTTACTTATCGCCCTTCTGTTCAGAGTATCTGACCCTTTACTATTCCTTCAGGGCATTCAACAGATAATCCCTATGTGACTCTCGCAAGAAGGCCTTACTTCATTTCAAAGCTGAAAACGATACATAGATCCTTCTTGTACATCAGAATTTAAAAAAATCTTATAAAGACTAGATATTTTAGAGGTTAAACACAGATGCATACAAAAACAAAAGACCAAGAAGAATATCAAACAGTGGCAACCAGGTCTTAATCAAGTCATCATTTAAGGTTCATGATTCTTAACCCAAAAGGCAACCTCTTTTACTGAAGTCAACTTTATTATAGAGAGCAAGCAATTATATTTTATTCCTTTGCTCAGAAAGAAGGGATCATTAGTTCTTTCCCTCCTCTCATCCCCTTCATCTAAAGGGAAAAACCCAAATACCGATGATAAAATGGAAAATAGCTTACCCAATTACTCAAAGGATGGGCTCAGTTCCACTCCCACTACTACATGTCTAGCGCCACACGGCCCATTGACCGCACAGAGACTTCAAAGTAGGGCTATGGAATATCGAACCTTGAACCTATCTTAATTCTTGGGAGGAGAAAGAAGAAAAGACAGCCTAACTGCTCCACCACCAAATTGGTGTTTAGAGAACAAGCAATGAAGCACTTGAAATTAACGTTAACAAAAGACTTCACCAAGTCAAAAGCTCAAAAACTTGAAGCAGAAAAATTCAACCACCACGAAATTGAAGCTCTAAGGTCAACACCACATGCTTTCAGCTATTCTATGTTCACATTCACGCTCTATTCATAGAAACAACAAACATCAATCATCTAATATAAGGAAACCTTGTCATGATATCACGAACAACCTCACAAAAACCAGTCTTGACTCTTAAATATAAGAAAATCAACCCTTTTTTTCTCTTTTTTTTTTCTTAAAGAAACAAAATGCAAGAGGAAAGAAAGTTGCTTAACTTTCCCACATTTTCACATTTTCTTCAAAAATTCCCCAAAAATGAATGAGGGGAGAAAATTGTTACACTAATTGATTTCGGCATTTTCCACTTTTTCTTCAATTTCTTCTTTTAATAAACTCTCCATATCTACCAACCACAGAACGCAAAATACACACACACACATATGTCAGTATATCAAAATAATTGAAACTCCATAGTTACAGTCTTGATAACGATCTTAAAAAACTAAACCCAAATGCATTCCGAGGTGGACAGGGAAATAGCAATGCAATTTTGTTTGTAAAACAAAAAACATATAGCAACTTTAAGAATGGAAAACACAAAGGCGTCAATTTTGAAAATAGATTAAAAAAGAAAACGAAAATACCTTTGTTCTTCGGTGGTGCCTTTGCCAAACTGGAACTGTATGTGAGAGAGTGACTGAATCAAAACGAACGAGGAGAAAGAAAAATAACTTTGTGCTCTGAGAGTTTTCACGTGTCTAATCGGGGAATTATCATGGACCCGTTTGAATTTTAATGAGAAAAAAACCGTAGGTGAAAGTTAAGGGGACTTAGACAACTAGTCCGTCCAAAAAATTTTTTGGCAAATAAGGTATTTTTTTTGTTTTTTGGTTTTTAGGTATCATAAAATTAGTTTTTTGGATATCAAAACAGTTTCAGTTTTTTTTATTTTTACTATGGTTAGGTTCCTCTATTCGATACAGTCTTTTTTCTCTTTTCTTTGAAAAAACTGAGACAGTTTCGATGCTTAGAAAAAAACCTTTTTTTAATACCAAAAAAAAAAATCATTCATCAAATTTCAAATTTTTTTAACTTCTTTTTTCAAAATTTCTCGAAAATTATAGATAATTTCATTCATCACACAGCTTAAAGGCTGTTTAACTAGCTATGGGAATCATTTGTGGAGATTTTTTTATTGTAATATATAAAAATTTTATATTATAATAATTTTTATTTTTTTATTATAATAATGTAAATTTTATATCACTTTAATTAAATTTATGAGAAAAATCATATATAACTAAACAGGAGGTTATTAAAACTATCAACTATTATTATATATTTACTATTTTATCCGTCATAAATGTCTCTAAGGATTAAAAACCTTGATTTTTTTCTCTCTATCTGCCTCTTTCTCCTTTCTATCTCTCGGCTCCCCTCTCTCTCCT
>CAMOHE010039352.1:0-12472 GCA_946598075.1 Artocarpus hirsutus
AGCTCTTCTACTCTCGAGATCACCTTCAACACCGAAGAAGACAATGTCCAGGATTGGTCCGTCACCCGTTGTCTTGGTGGCTCAACGTATGTCGCCCTAGCCGAAGAAGATGATGTTGTTAGCGCCACCGCCTTGCAATGAAGTCTCTATCACCGCCTCGCCTAAGTCACCGTGCCATTAGAGAAAAAGGGGGGATCGTAGAGAGATAGGGAGGAAGCAGAGAGAGGGGGAGGGAGAAAGTGAAAATAAGATATATACATATATATATATATAGGCATCCAAAATAGGGTTTATAAATCATATATTTGGGTTTATCACTGATGTATTAAAGTTTACCATTGATACTCTAGGTTTTTTTTCACTAATACATTAGAATTTGTTCTTATGAATGATATATTGGGGTTTGTCATTGATGTACCAGAGTTTATCACTGATGTACTATAGCTGATTAATAATAATAATAAAAGTTATTTTTGTCGTTTTCATTTTGTAATTAATGAAAACAGGTCATTTTCCTAATTTTTTTTAAAGGTATATTTATTTTAAAGAAACCATTAAATTAAAAGACCATTTGGCTCAATATCTCTAAAATTTCTAACGTCTTCGGAACATATGCTTTTTCATTTTCTCTACATAATCATCTAAACACCTTACAACTAATATTCTTATTCTTACTCTTATTCTTAGCTCAATTAATAAGTTAAACTACTACACAAGAACTATACCCCAACTTGCAAACCATAGGCATATGTGGTCATTACAGTTCCATAAATAGTTGTATAATACGTAAGTCGACTTAGTCAAAAAGTTCGATACTTTTATTAGCATAAATTAAGTCCAAAGTTAGATACGTTAATTAGCACCCTCTTGTTATAGGCAACTTCTCAAGTCTCATGTGATGCATGTAAAATGACCAAAAAAAAGAAAAGCCCCACACGACTCTCACATTTCAAGCTCCAAATCTTTATTTACATATCCAAGTCATAATAATATGTTACTAATTTTTTCTCTAAAGAAAACTCTCTCTCTCCCCCCCTCTCTCATGTTAAGTTAGAAGCGTATCGTAGATAGTCATACCCACATTATGGACTGTGTTTGCATGCAGGAGAGGCTTAGATCATATGAAGAAGATCCTGCAGTTCTTGCAGCTCAAACCTGTTGTAAGATTTATGTTTTCTGCTCAGTTGTTGTTTTGGATTAGTTTACATTGGAGTTTTACTTGAGCAGATGTTTTTGCAGTTGATGTTTTCGAGGTTGAGATTTTGTACGAGCTCTTCAAGAAGTTGAGCAGTTCCATAGTTGATGATGGGCTCAAAAGCAAAGTAAGTTTAGAAAAACAAGAGAATGTTGTTTAATATTATGAACTAAACACAATGTATCAAATTCTTTTCATGATTAAGTGCATAATATTATTTGCATATAATTAGCTAGCATCTGAAGCTGAAATTAATCTTGAGTTTTCAGGAAGAGTTTCAGCTTGGTTCATTTGGGAACAGCAAGAAACAAAATCTATTTGCAGACAGGGTGAGAAGCGTACGATGTTTTACTTTAATGCAAAATTTTTTACAGGCAAAAAAATTAACAAAAAAAAAAAAAAAACGATAGAAGGAGGGCTTGAACCTCCTACAGCCACCCGCTCCAGCCAACTAAGCTGTTCCAGCAGATTTTTTGTCATAAAACTCATAATAATAGAAATATATTCTATCTTTGAGTTAAATACATGACTATTTCTTTTAGTTTTTATTATATATCAATTTATCTTTCTGTTTTTAAAAACTACAAAGTTATTTTTTAAATTTTAAAAACTTATTTCAATTTTATCCCTGACAGACTTTTTTGATTGGAAAACAAAAAGGTAAGATAAAAATACTTTTAAATAAACCTAATTTGTATATAAATATATGTTTTTTTAGAAAATTTGTTAAAAAATATTTTAAAATTTAACAATTCATAAAACTCAATATCTTTTTTTTTAGATTTTATGTTTTGTTTTATTTTTTTAATGTTTTTAATATATAAAATATTGTGCAAAATTATTTAAGTCTAGTCTTGTTGTTTTGTCTAATTTTTCTATTCATAAAGATAAAATTGAAATATGTTTTTAAAATTTAAAAGATAGCTTCGTAAATTTTAAAAACAGAGGGACAAATTAAAAAAAAAGAAGTTAAAACTAAAATGTATTATTATGCAATTAATCCTTCTATGTCTTTTTATGGCATGCTGGCCAAAACCAGCCTCCAAGGAACACTCTAGTTTCTTTCTTGAGACAATTTCTAATGTGGTATTGGTCATGTTTAATACACAGATCTTTCAATTGTTTGATTTGAAAAATGACGGGCTAATCAAATTCGGAGAGTTTGTTCGATGTCTGTGCATCTTTCATCCAGAAGCACCTGAAGCAGAAAAAGCTGCATGTATGAATTTCTTGTCACTATAAATTTATTCTTTTGTATGATAACCATTGTACTAAATTTTCATATTGAATGTGATAGGTGCATTTCAATTATACAATTTAAGGCAAACCGGTTTCATTGAGCATGAGGAGGTAAACGAGTAGGCATATACGCGTAGGGTGTTTAGTATGGTAGTTAGAACTGTAAACACTATAGCTTGTGAGCTTTACACTGCAATAACTTTTTTTCTTTTACTATAATATGTGAGAGCTTTATACTGTTTGTAACTGAAAAGTTTGTTAGAACCAACCTTAGCAAACATGCTATCATCAATTCTATTATGGCCTAAAAATTCATAGCAAAGAAACTGATATTTGCTTTTTGTGTGTGTGTGTGTGTGAAAAAGGTCAAGGAGATGATCTTGGCGTTTTTGAAAGAGTCAGACTTGATCCGTCCTGATGAAATTGTTGAAGCAATTATTATAAAGGTGATGTTCGCAAAATGACTAATCAAGTTGAATACTAGTTAATCAAATAATGCAATTAAATTGACTTAGTGCTTTTGTAAATTCACAGACGTTTGAGTAAGCTGATTCAAAGAGAGATGGAAAGATTGATATGGAAGAGTCGAGAGAACTAGTGACTCAAAATCCATCCTTATTAAAGAATATGACAATTCCATACTTGAGGTAATTCCTATTAAACATTAAAGATGACAATAAAATTAGGAAGAGAATCTAAAAATATAATATGGTTCAGTACAGTGCTTACATATTTAGACCAGATAAGAAAAAGAGAATAGAAGCATCATCAGTGTGCTTGATATAAAACACATTACAAATACATAATTGGACAAGTTACCCAAAATTTTCAAATTAATAGATTTCAAAAAATTTGATAATTAATATAAACAAATTCAAACTAAGTAACAATATATAAATAAGTTTCACTCTCTCTCTATATATTTCTTCCCCTTTCCATCGTTAACAAGACTTTGACAAAAGCTACTGTTTGAATATGTCCTTTGAAAACGAGTCCTTTATGGGTAAAGTTGTTAGTCTCTATTTTCATCATCATGATCTGCATCTAAAACTATTTTTTCTTAGTCTTAGTTGACCAATTCTTTATATATCGCAGGGACATTACATTTGCATTTCCCAGTTTTGTGCAGAGACCAGACATAGAAGACATCACTAACAAGCTAAACTTTGACGGTTGAGAAATGATCTCTGGGGAAAAAAGCATTATGTTGAATTACACAAACATTGGGAGTGTTTAGAAACAAAGTTGGAACTTAAACATTATCACATGTGAGAGTTTTGTATCAAACTTTTACTTTTCACTGTAGCATATAAAAGCCTTACATTATAAAAAGTTAGCACTTAAAAAGTTTAAACTAACTTACCAAACTAAGAATTACTAAAGGGTTGAGAAAGCATCTCATAATTACATTGCTGTACTAACTTTTACTAAACTCCATAATAAAATTTTGGGTTGGAGCTCCCAGGTGACAGACCCGACTTTTCAAATCGTTACTTAACGTTCTTTTAAGCTTAATTAACTCTATTTAAGTTATTAAAAAGGACAAACAATTTTTTTTACAAAAGAAATACATCTTTGTTATAACATTTTCATAAATACAAAAGAAATACATTTATTTAAGTTATAACATATAATAACATTTTTCATAAATGCATCTTTGTTCCTAAAAGTGGTAATAGTACTTGTTCTAATTATGATACACAACACTGGAAACTACATAGTTTCCTTTAAGGTAACATACGTCAATACATATAATTTACGACAAAAACATTCTTGTAGCTGTATCCATACTACTGACTATGATGTTGCCCATTTTCCCTTGCCATCTCAACTTCATTTTATTCCGGCCTTTTGGCTGGATTTCTTACAATATGAGATAACTGAGTGAGCTATTGCTCAGTAAGTCTAAACATAGCCCACAAAATAATTTCTATTCATATGATCGATCCATTTTTTCTCAATTATAAACTTAAATTATTCATTCCTTAATATTTTCTTGAACTATAAGCCCAAATGTTCGCACATAATATTCCTTACTTAAATCTCCCATTAGGTCGGGAGTTGGCACAACACCTACTTTATTTATCTTTTCTAGTATATTATTTTACCAGTTCTTTATTATGGCGACATATCATACATGATGTTTTATTAACTTTAAATAAGTGCATAACATATGCAATTAATTAAATAATATAAATAACATTTTTATTTAAAAACCTTTGGTTCTACACTGTAGGTGAGATTTGAAACTATTTGGAATTGGCATTGTACTTATCCAATTTCCCATTCCCCTAGCTACTTGTCTAAATATCCTGCTTGTACAATTTATTCAGATATTAGCATACTTATTCACTATCGAGCTACATGCTGTCAATGAAATTTATACGTTTAAAACTTAAGTTAGTTATCAGTTGGTTAATTTGTAAGTTACATAATTTGAATGTTTTGTAACTTAACTTCTTCATTTTGGTCACCTTCCCGACTCTAACGAGCTATGAAAAAAATACCCGCTAAGAGGCATTTTTATAGTTCGGACATTTTAGGGTCCATTTGAAGTGTTTTAGCAAAAAATAATAATTTTGCCCTTGTCAGGTCTTCTAAATTGTTTTGAACTTTTTTTACTTATAAAATCACATTTACTCGTTATTTGAAGCAATACGGAAGTCTAAGGATCAGTTTTTGCAAAAAATTTGTTTCATCAAAGTTTTACGGCTTTGGAACATGATATAGAAAATCTGGACGATTTTGCCTTTGGAACCAAAACTGACCATTTTATACCATTAAGCTCAGTTTTTCGCAAGGATTAAAATTCTTTATAACATCTAGGTCAGATTCTTATGATTTCAAAACGTTTTTCTTTTTATCACCATTTTCAAGATTTTGTGATTAAAACTCGTTAAATTCATAACTCAGAAACTGAGCGAAATTTTTACAAGCTATTTGTAATTTTTAATAATTTTGATGAGGTCTACACTTTTCATGTTCTAACTTTCTTCACATTCGGACAGTAAAGTAGGGTTTTAGTCATGTCTCAAAATTGCCCCAAAAAATATAAACTTTTCAATTTAATCCCTTTGAAATTTTACAAAACTTTATTCATAAAAGTTGTTAATCCCACTGTTTTGGGCAGATACAAAGTTCTTCTTAGAAAATAAATTGGCCTCTAAGATCACCAAAGTCTTCACTCTTTGAAAATACATCAAAACTTTGTTTGAAAGCAAAGTTTTTCAAACTTTGATTTTAAATACTTAAAACCCTAGTTACTAACATCAAACACCATTATCATACATAAAACACATATTATAGTCATGCAATAAAGTTCTTTTAATATGCCATAGTTTATTTTTAAACAAATACATGCCAAACTTCCATTCCAAACAACAAACTTCAAAATAAAGGATTAAACTTTTTACCAACTATTTTGCAAGCTTTGTGATCGTCCTAAAAAAACTATGGTTTTGGCCAAACTTTCTTGACATAAACCATAACAAAATCTCCTATTAAAATCATTAAAAACTCAGGAAAAAAAAACACAAAAATTCATAAGGAAAGACTTGAGATTTTTACCTCAAAAAGTGTTTGTTCTTGAACTAGAATGCTTGAATCTGGAGTTTAAGCTTGATTGGAGGTTAAAACTCGAAAAAAATATTTAAGAGATCAAGGGAGGGGCTGCAGATTTTTGGAGAAAGAAAATGACTTGTTTTGATTCTACGTTTGCATGAAAATGATGAGTACAAGTGAGATTTATTTATTTATTTATTTATTTATTTATTTATTTGCAAATGGACACTAGGCTGGTGATGAGAACACACAAGGACTAAAATGAAAAAGAAAATTGTCCAAAAATGAGGCCCAAAACCACATCATCCTTAGGATAAGGATATGGCCTTTTGTTTACCTTTTGGGTATCTTATGGTGAGTCCCATGACTTTTTACACATTGTAAATTTACATTAGATTGTATTTTTCCTATATTGAGTGTAGAATTGAGGAGATATTCGTTTTAACAGTCTAAAATTACACTGACTAACTTTTAGCCTATACTAACTAATTCTTAACACAATATTTTATCTATCTGTATTTATACTTGACATAAATTTCACTTTAAGAGTATTTTACAAATTTTTGAGTCATTAAACTCATAAAATTTGTAAATTTAAATTACTCCATATCGCATAAAAATTTACATTCATAATGCACATATATATAATTCATAATAATTCACATTATATCGAAATTATACAAAATATAATTTTTCGGGAAAATTCATTATTTAAATCTGAATTAATGCTATATTTAAATTGATAAATTTTCTCGGTCATTACACCCCACACCCGCAAGAGGGGGGCGAGAAACCCCTTTCTTTTAACCCCCAAGGCGACCTTATTGAGAAGGCCGATCTATGTAATCCTCTACGTGGATAAAAATTCATAAGGCATTAAATTAACATCTGCACTTCTTAACACTTTTGTAGTCCCATGGGTACTGAGGTGCACGACC
The DNA here is from genome assembly GCA_946598075.1 of Artocarpus hirsutus. Lineage (NCBI taxonomy): Eukaryota > Viridiplantae > Streptophyta > Magnoliopsida > Rosales > Moraceae > Artocarpus > Artocarpus hirsutus. The sequence continues at coordinate 6,934 of CAMOHE010039352.1, forward strand.
TATGGATGGCAACCCCATGACAACCATGTTTCTCACATGTAAGTTGTATACACGTTCTGCAACAAATTGTAAAAAATCAAAAACTAATTGGAAAATCTAGTTTAATGTGACAAAAAATTTAACTATTTATGGACTAAACATACTAGAGAAGAACATTAAGATTGTGACATCACTTTGATTTTTTGCCTCACTATAGAGGCTAAAACCTGGTTGAAAGTCCATAGTAGATGGAGATTTCGGACATCGAAAAACGCAGTGAAGATAGTAACGTTTATCGTCACTGATTCCAATGAAGAGGTAAAACACTAAGCTAGAGATCAGCTTCATGTTTCTCTCCCATAATTTGTCATGAACTTCTGATAGGTGTCTTTGAACTGCTAATGTATGTCGCTCTGTATTCCAAATTATATGTTTTTTTGACTAATAGGGTGTCTAGAAATAGAGTTTGAATTAACAGTTAAAACTGAAAGTATATGAAAGTTTATACTGTAGTATACTTATACTTTATATTGTAGCGTGTAAGAGTTTTACACTATTTGAGTTAAAATTGAGTTTGCTAAATACACTATAAATATGTCATATGCCCAGACAAGTAGAGTATAATTAAATAAAATAGTGGAAAATTTAGAAAGAAAACTAAGATGAGGTATACATAAGAAAATAGTAATTGAAAAAGCCGCATGAAAAGAAAATATTTAAGTAGAGACGCGTTTGAGAAAAATTACTTCAACAAAAGTTAATTAGAGAAATTGTATAAATTAGAAAATCATTCAAGTGTTGTGTAAAATAATGTTTAAGTATTTAGTAGAGCAATTATAAAAAATTATAAAGATCACATTTAATATATTAAGATGCATATGAAAAGAAATTAAGTTGGGACATACTTTAAAAAAAAAATTGATGGGGACTAATAAGAGAAAACATGGGGGTGTTTTGATAAGTAGGCCTGCCAAAATTTTTTTTGGCAAATGACCTCTTTTTTTTTTGACATCAAAAACTAGCTTTTTCGACATCAAAATAGTTTCATTTTTTTTCCTGGTTAGGTTCATCTCTTCGATACAGTCATTTTTCTTTTTTCTCTGAAAAAACTGTGACAGTTTCGGTGTTCAGAAAAAAACTTTTTTTTAATGTAAAAAAAAAAAGATCATTTACTTAATTTCAAATTTTTTTTACCTTTTTATCAAATTTTTCCCAAAACATACTGCGATGAGGCTAATGCAAAAATATAATAAGATTTAAAGAAAAGTAGAAGAAGAAGAAAAAAAGAAAAAAAAAGAAAAAAAACGGTCCAAGACAGTAAATTTCGGTTTCAATAATCGACACCTTTAGAAAATTTGACCAAAAAAGCTGAAAAAAAAAACTTTGGAAAAAACTTTTTTCAACCCTTTCAGTGGGTCCTATTTGGTGGGGTCTATCCCATATGAAAGGCCCGGTCTCAGCCCGAAGAGGCTAACCGCCTAACTTTGGTCCAAAAAGGACACTTTCGGTGTCACCAATTGACCTTCCATAGAATTTGAACCCTCCCAATAACCGATGCCTACCAAAGAGGGACAGAAAAAAGTATCACTGTAAAAAAGGCCGATCACGCACGCACCCAAATTTTGAAATTTAAATATTAACCCATAGATTTTTTCAAAAGAGCTTTAGTTGCGTGTCTATTTTTCATAAGAAAAACAATCATTGTACCTCTCATAAATAATTTTGATGTCCATAAGAGACGGTTAATAAAATTTGAACCCCCGCCTGTCCTTTTTTAAAAAAATTTAGTTGTGTAGCAATTTTTCAATGGAAAACAATGATTATGTCTTTACTAAATAATTGAAACATGTTTATTAAAAATTATTGAAATATGTTGTTGTATTTTTATTTTATAAAAAAAATTATAATTGTAATTAATCGAATAATTGAAATAGATACAGTAACATTGAATATTAATAATTTATGCAGCGTCACAATTGCCACCAACCACCTCTAAACATCAATGAAGGTTTACTCAGACCTTAGAAAAAGAACTATGAAGCAACAGCAAGTCCAAATTTCCAAATTGGCAAATATATACACACATAGGTGAAGCCACACACGCACAAAAGTAGGCAGCTGGCCATTGAACTTTTTTTTAATATTGTATATAAAATTTAATAAAAATTTAATTTCATCCTTTTTAAAATTATATTCCACATGTTGAAATTAAAAAAAAAATTATATTCCAACCACCTAGTTTTCCATAGTTGACAATTATAAGTAAACTAATCTTATAAAAATTATATTCCGACGCTTTTAATTTTTCATGGTTGATGATGGGCTAACAAGTAAAGTAAGCTTAGCGAAAAAGAGAACAAGTTTAGCTAAAACGAGTGATCTTTGGTTTTCGGCCAAAAGAAAAAAAGAGAGAGAGAGAAAAAAAGAACGCTAGAAGGAGGGCTTGAACCTCCGACCTTGTGGTTAACAGCCACACGCTCTAGCCAACTGAGCTATTCCAGCAGTTGTCGTACCAATGGATGTACATAATTTTTTTCTACTTCTCATGATATGCTGCAGAAAAATTAGCCATTAGAAACCAGTTTTATTTCTTTATTGAGACAATTTCTAATGTGGGCACTGGCCATCTTAATACATAGATATTTCAATTGTCGGATTCGAAACAAGACGGGATAATCGTATTCGAAGAGTTTGTTCGATGTCTGAGCGTCTTCTATCCAGACACACCTCAAGCAAAAAAAAAGTAGTGTGTACGAATTTCTTGTCAACATTTGTTTTCTGTGTAATAACTAATATTGTACTAAATTTTCCATATTAGACATGGTAGGTGCATTTCAATTATATGATTTACAGCAAACCGACTTCATAGAGCGTGAGGAGATAGAAACCTTATCATTATTATTATTATTTTTTTCCTTGACTTCTCTCGATGAGAAGGTCAATAAGATGATCTTGGCGCTTTTGAAAATGTCAGACTTGATCCTTCCCGATGAAGTTGTTGAAGAAATTATCATAAAGTTCACGTTTGCGTAATATAGTAGAATACTAATTAGTCATGTTATGCAATTAAGTGACCTTGTGGGGAACTTCACTGACATTTAAGGAAGCTGATTCAAAAAGAGATGGAAAGATTGATATGAAAGCGTGGGGGAATATGTGGCTCAAAATCCATCCTTATTGAAGAACATGACAATTCCACATTTAAAGTAATTTTTACCGTCACTCTCTCTCTCTATGTGTATCTTCTCCCTTTTCTCATCACTAATATTTTTAACCTTGACAAAAGCTATTGTTGAATACGTCCTTTGAAGGTCCAACATGTATACGGGTTTGATTGAGGAACTCCTACTCTCGTACCGTGTTATTCTCTCTTTTTTGCCAAAAAGCTTAATTGCTCGTTTGGTACATAGGTTCAAAGTATTTTAAGTAGTTTTGAACTTTTGAGTCCATAAAAATGTGAGGATAGTTTAAAATGAGCTAAACTGTTAATTTTAAAAACTTGAATACTTTACTCTTAAATTCTAAAAGTTTTGAACCATTCTTTACCGTTCTCTACAATTCTCGTTTTTCTTTAGAAGCTATAGTTTTTGAAGCATCAACCTTTTAATTTGATTTTTTATTCTCATTTAATATTTTATATTTCAAATATCAATTTAAAACTGTCGTTTAAACCACATAGGTTTAAAACTACTAGTTCAAACTATAAAGTTCTAAATCACACCAATTCGAACCCGTTAAGTGGTTAAGAAGTGGTTCAACAATCTCATTATAGTGCAGAATCACCTCTTGAAGAATTCAATTAAACCGAACTTTTATTTTTGGGGGACGATAGTCCAATATATTGGGATATAAGCAGTTGCTAATCTTCTATTTATTACATTGCCATGGTCAGCATTTAAGACTATGAGTCTATCTTTGTTGACCAATCCTTTTATTTACTGCAGGGACGTTACCACATTTGCATTTCCCAGTTTTGTGCATAGACCAGACATAGAAGACATCACTAACAAGCTGAACTCAGAAGGTTGAGAAAGAATCTCAGCAAAACTACATTGCATTACACAAAAGTAAAGAACTACAAAAAAGTTGAGATTTTACTGTGTCAAGTTCTTATCATATCTAAATCATAAGATTTGTATCAAAAGGATTCGAGGACCTTTTGCTTTGCTAGATCAAAGACTTCAAAATTTTCTGAAACTTCTCGATTGCGGGGCATCATATCTAAATCATAAGATTTGTATCTTTGTTGACCAATCCTTTTATTTACTGCAGGGACGTTACCACATTTGCATTTCCCAGTTTTGTGCATAGACCAGACATAGAAGACATCACTAACAAGCTGAACTCAGAAGGTTGAGAAAGAATCTCAGCAAAACTACATTGCATTACACAAAAGTAAAGAACTACAAAAAAGTTGAGATTTTACTGTGTCAAGTTCTTATCATATCTAAATCATAAGATTTGTATCAAAAGGATTCGAGGACCTTTTGCTTTGCTAGATCAAAGACTTCAAAATTTTCTGAAACTTCTCGATTGCGGGGCTTATTAAGCCTTCCTCTTAACTATCATGTCCTTCAGGTTCATGGGATAGCACATTTTTGTGTGCAGGCTGTTCCATATATTGTCGGCTAGAATTGCATTGACTGCATCGGTAGGGTGGAACTGGTGCCACCAGAGATGATCAGAAGCATTTCTACAAGCCATTTCTGGTGCTAGACACATAAGCCAACCTCTATACTTTCCCAAGCCACAGCAAGCATCAGTAGTGACATTAAAACCTGAAACGAGAGTAACATATGTCTCATAAGATTACAGAGACACAACTAAGAGATTTGTAGTGCAAAAAAAAAGAACAAAAAACAATAATCAAAAGGTCTTACCATAACGTTCATGGTTCTTTAGTACATCCATGGAACTTTCAAACACATCACAGACGATTATATTCAAATACCAAAGCTTCCTCCTGAGCTCTTGGATCATGTACCTCATCACAAAGTTCAGCTCCATTACCATGTTGTTAATCTCCTTGACGCATTCGCCATTGCTGCTCTTGTACTGCCACAGGTAGTGAGGTGCACAACCTATTGGTGGCAGCCCCATGACAACCATTTTCTCACATTTAAGCTGTACAAGTTCTGCAACAAATTGGTAACTAAAATCAAGACCTATTTTGAAAATCTAGTCTAACTGGAGGAACACCTAGGTTGTGACAAGGCCTTGATTTTCTGCCCCAGTAAAGAGGCTAAGAACTGGTTGAAAGTCCATGGTAGGTAGAGATTTCGGATGTCGGAAACATTGCAAAGATAGTAATGTATGTAGTCATTGATTCCTATGGAGATGTAAAAAACCGATCTTGAGATCAGATCAGCTGCAGCTTGCTGTCCCATACTTAGCATGAACTTCTGATAGGTGTCTGTCAACTGCTGGATTTGTTGTGCCAAGGAAATGCGCTGACCCTATAGTAGAACATCACAAAAACACTCAAATTTTGCATTCTAGAATCCTATCATTCAAATCTAAAAAAATAAAAAAATATAAAAATAAAAACCTTACCAATTCT